>JAULBM010286748.1:0-16126 GCA_032357055.1 Geukensia granosissima | reverse complement strand
ATGATACATTGACCATTCATTCAAATGAGTTCAAACATTTTACAACAAAACCAGACAAAAAATCTTTATGATATTTTGACCTCCCTATCTTATGATATTTTGACTCCCCTATATAAAATGGAAAAAAATGGTAAAAATGATATGTTGATCATTCATTCAAAGGAACTCAAACATTCTACAAGAAAATCAGACAGCAAAAATCTTTATGAAATTAAGACCACCCTATCTTATGATATTTTGACCTTCCCATGAAATACCAAGGATGTGTCAACTACTTCTTAATTGGATAAATAATTTAATTTTGAATCAAACGAGCTAATCAATTTTAAAAAAATCTTTATGAAAATTTGACCTCCATGTCTTATGATATTTTGACCCCACACTTGAAATACCAAGAATGTGTCAACCTAATTCTTTAATTGAATAAATAATCTTAATTAGATTAAAAAAGCAAATAAAGTTTAAAGAAAAAATCTATGAAATTTTGACCTCCCAGTTGTATAATATTTTGACCCCCAACCGCAAATACCTATGATATATTAACCTCCTACCTTAACTGATTAAATAATCTGAATTGAATTCAAAATGCAAATCAATTTTTTCTCAGAAAGCAAAATCTCTATGAAATTTTTATCCCCCTTTATGATATTCTGACCCCCTATTTATGATATTCTGACCCCCCTAACTATGAAATATGCAAATCAATTTTTCAGAAAGAAACCACATCTCAATGAAATTTTTACCCCCCTTTATGATATTATGACACCTCATTTATGATATTCTGACCCCCCTTTATGATATTCAGACCCCCCCAACTATGAAGTACTTACCTCCTCTTTTTACATGTTATGTTCTGAATTCAATAGGGGGGTCAATATTTCATAAGGGGGGTCGAAATATCATGACCCCCGGGGTCAAAATATCATATGATATTCTTACCCCGGGGTCATAATATCATACGATATATTGACCCCGGGGTCACTTTTTAGGGGAGGTCAGAATATCATATGACACCGGTCTAAACAAATTTTTTCTAAAGCTCCCTTTAGCCAAAGAAGCAATAAGCCAAAGAAAGGACGTAAACAATTAAGCAAACAGGGGATTTTAAAGTGGTGTCATCATCTTCAGAGAATGGGTTACAATTTTCCAAACAATCAGGTTGGAATGGATATCCTTACCCATATTACCAATACTTACGGTTCACCTCTACAAAATATGAGTATTAATTAGGCAACATCATACATTACAAATACACGCTATTTACCAAACGAAGTAAAGTTGTAAATTTAATCAATTTATGACATGTGACCTCCCAATATATTCCCGTATTGTACAACCGGAAGTAATAAAATTCCTTATTGGACGTCCCGATGAACCCGTATTTTTTTCGTATTGCACGTTTCAAAAAGGGGAGATACCTAATGTTGTTTGTGTGTCTAATAACTAATGTTGAACTGTATAATAAATAGATTATTTTTCAGTGTTACATACAATAAGAAAAATATTGTACTTGTCAGAATTGTATTGAAAACCGTATTGAACTCAACGCCATTGGCGTCTCGTCCAATACGGTTTTCAATGCATTACTGACGCATTAAATATTTTTCCGTATTGTATGCAACACTGTATAATAACCTAATAATATAAACAATAATAAATGAACTACACTTTCGCTTACGAAGTCAAAGTGGTGTTGCGAATTAATACACTGATTTTGATATGCACAAGAACATCCTTAAGACATCGACTACACTCTACGCTCATTCCGTTTAATTACATGATTTACAATTAATATTATGACTTTTGCTGTTTGTATAACAGTAATTTGAGATATCAACTCCTTCATTAGCATTTATATGTGTTATATCTCCAGACATGATAACGTGCTGATATTTTAGTATCATTGGTTTGAAATATATCTTGCAAAATTACCTACCACGATCACAAATGCCTTCATGCCCATGAGTATAACCAGGAAAACATTGACATCTAAAACCAGCTAGAGAGTTTCTACAAATTCCGTGAACACACGGATTCGGGTAGCAATCTAAGTAAAACACAGAAATATTATATTTTGACTTTGCTTTCGTTTTTATCTTTGATAATTTTTATGAGTTGTCAATTCAATGTTTAATCTAATACAATGTACAGGCGTGCTGGTCAAAGACTTTTTTTAGTTCAATGTACACTATTATAGTCAGCTGTTATGAATTGCAACATTAATGTTACATGTACAATGTATCTACTAGCTCGTCAAGTTAACGCTTTTTCCCCTATCTTTAAAAAAGACCAGGCACGTGCATGTATAGTAAATTTCTGTACATTCTATGAAACTTGCCAGTTCAAACCCTTATTACCTAATCCCAAAACTAGCTTTATGTATATACAAAGTTGGAACTGTGTTATTTATCGTATCTTATGTTAAATTGTCATGGTAGGTTACACAGTTACTTCAATAACCTTTATGGACAACGTTATATAGCCAACAAAACATTTCTACCATTTACCAGTTACATAATACACCCTATACAGAAAATGTACTTACAATTGATCACTGAAAAAACAAGAGATTTTTTTTATTTATTTATTTATTATTATTATTTTTTTTTTTTTGTAAATTGCCCGACATTATTTGCCTGTAATAAAACCAAGACAATGAGAAAGACTGAGTCTAAGGAAAGACTGAACACCAAGGAATAAATAATGCAAAATGAGTAAATTTTAAACAAGACGCTAACATTTGCTGGTGGTTAGTTAAAATGTTGAAGGCATATTAAAAGCACTCATGGCCTTCAACAATGTACAATAACATTATCGCAAAGGTTAAATCATTTATAGTAAATAATATTGTGAACCTTTGAAAACCAAAATATATAAAAACACATTTGTTTCATTAACATAAGTTATTGTTAATAGTTTACCCTTACTTTGATCACATTTGTCGCCGGTATAGCCTGCATTACAGGTACAATTGTATCCAGTTACAGTGTTGATGCAATTTCCATTGACGCAGGGATTGGCTGCACAATCTGTTAATTATATTTGAATTTATTTATGTAAAAAATTCTCATTTCTAAAATAGGCAATGTCTTAAATTATTTAAACTTATTTTGATGCTTAAATCAATCAGTTTGAGAAGGTATACGCTTAGGTATAATAAAATTGCATTAACTTTCCAATTAACATCCAAATATTTCATTTCCTAGAAATCATACAGATTAACTGATCTTCCTATTTTTGCCAACTAGCAAATACGCAGTTAAAATAAATTTTGATAATTTTGCAAGAATTGTGTGTAAGATGCGGATCATGTCTTGGCACATTTCATATCCTTTCTTTTGAATAAGGCGTATATATAATTATGTGCTGATTAAAAAAACATCGACTAATAATAATAATTAATATATCTTAAATTTTCTACTTTCTAACGATAAGGACACAGCGTTTCAGTGTTACCAAAATATACATTTTGTGTTTCTACATCGTGTTTTCATATTCATTAAGCAATCCATACTTACGATCAATGACTGTAAAACAAACAAAAACTGACTTAGATTTACATATATTATATTTAATAAAAATAAAATAGATATCATAATAAAATCATTGACATTTATAACTTGTTTCACCAATGATAAGTTCTTTTGTTGAATAAAACAACTACTGTTACTAAGTGTGGTCTCGTTGATAGATGAGATTTTCATACAATATTTAACAAAAAAAGAACATACTAAACTGAGTTCTATGACATTCAAGATGCAAACGTAAGTCGCAAGTCAGAAGACAGACCAGAAGTGCGCGATTAAAAATATTTACTTTTTTCTGAAAATAAGGTATTTATTGTATATATGTGCCTAGAGTAGAACACTAAGAAACATTTTTAAATTTATAATAGTAAAAAACGAAAGAGAAACAAAAACAACACAATAAAAAACGAGCATAACCCCAATTCCATTTTACAGGACTAAGACAGTTGCATGTACCGTACCCTTAACATGTATACATGCTTATATTTTACTTTATAGAATTAAATTTTGCCTTTTGATCATAAGCCCAACAACAACAAAGGAATAGTGTTGACATTAAAAAAATCTATTATAGCTGTCACAGAAAAAGGAAGAAAGTTAGCCAAACCCCTTTAATTTCAGCTTCCGTTATATAAATGATGTTCTATAACTGAAGAATGCACGATCCCCGGCCGGGTCAAACCATAGACTTTAAAATTGGTATTTGGTGCTTCTCCGCTAAGCACGCAGCATTAAGGAGTAAGAGCTAAGACTGGTCGGCCCAGAGTCAGAATAATGTGTCTGGGTAAAGTGACATGTCTTCCTGCGGACTGTTGCTTTCTTGAGCTAGCACGTTAAAAATCCGGCTCAGCTTGTCGGTCTAGTACAAAGCAGGGTTCTTCATCATCATCGTTTATTAATATGCTCTCGTCCTGAATATGCATGAAATACTTGCCACTGGACGTTAAGCAACATTCAATCAATCAATCAATCATCTACCAAAATGAGCTTGAAATTATAGACATTACAGGCACTCCCAACTCTGCCTCATCATAATACTTTGATCTTCATCTCGAATTAGACAATGGAAGAAGGCTTTACAAAAACCTATTTGACAAACGTGATGACCTCAACTTTCAAAAAATCAACTTCCCGCTTATTGGCAGAAAGATTCCAGCCACCAGTGTATGGCGTGTACATCTCCCGGCTTATACGTTTTCCAGAACATGTGTCCAAAACAGCGATTTCTGGACAAGGCAGGGTCGTTGACACAGAAAGTGCCGAGACGGTGTCCAAAACAGAGATTTCTGGACAAGGCAGGGTCGTTGACACAGAAAGTGCCGAGACGGTGTCCAAAACAGCGATTTCTGGACCAGGCAGGGTCGTTGACACAGAAAGTGCCGAGACGGTGTCCAAAACAGCGATTTCTGGACAAGGCAGGGTCGTTGACACAGAAAGTGCCGAGACGGTTATATGGTTCTCCTCGGTTGACGTCATCACACGAGAATTTTTAGGGTCGACACCACAATCTTGTAGGCCTTTATGGAATATCCATTTTACGGATGTAAAGTTGCGAAGTAAACAAAAAAAACAGGCTGTTCGCTTTCTCCGCCTGGATGTTATGTTCCCATGAAACCTTCCCCTTTACACTGAAATAAGCCGTAGTGGATAATGGAGAATATGGTGAATGCTTTTAAAATGGCAGGTATTGCTTACCCTTTCGGACCATCTTAGTTCACCCTCCGGTATTTTTATGGGTCCATAGTTCATAGTTTTTAGCTTTATCTGTATATATGCCATGTTCCATCTCAATACTGCGTGTCTGTCGAACCCTCTCGTTGTTTTCGCTTCCATTATTGAGACCATAAATATAAACCAAGTTCCACATGCGAAAACTTTCTTATTTAACTTGATGTATTTGAACCAGAAAAAAACATTTTTCGTACATGGCTAATGGTCTTTAAGAGTCGTATTAGCATTTATATTGCTGTTAAAATTGTAAATGTTACTTTTCTATTTAAGATAACTAACACTCACTTTGATCACAATTATATCCCTGATACCCCTGATTACAATGACAATTGTATGATGTACCATGAGATTGACAGGTACCGTGAACACATGGATTGTGCAGACAACCTTGATTAAAAGACACAAGCATTAACGAATTGCTTTAATTTTGTTTGAAAACTGTATCTGTTCATATTTTTATTTAAACTAAGTTAATTTTTTGTTATTATTGAAGAAAGTTTACCTCCAATTCAATGAAAATAATACAATTCCTAACTGACGACTCTAATGAGAAGTTTTGCGTGCAAATCTTAGTAATGTAATTGTCCGATTTACTTTCTTAATGAACATTACGTTTACAAGAGACGATAAGGTATCTTTATTTGTATGCTGTCTTGGGATACCGTTTACTTTGGAAAATTTGTTTTCTTGAATCTTGCTGAAACGTCAATCAAGTATATTGCAAGTTAATTGCTTGGTTGCTGCTAAATTCACAAATGAAATTGTACTTGTAAAACAACGTCATAAACAAATTGCATTGAAGCAATTTTAGAAAAGATTCTAAAACTATTAAAACACTTTTTGATGCGCCTAGCAGACAAAACTTAAATAAAGGCTTTGACACAAATGCACCAACATCCACCTTGTTGAAAATAAAAAACGTAAAATAGAGGCGAGAATAAAAAATATCAAGGATTTACATGTATTTCGTACTATTGCTTGCATAGAGTTAAGCCAGTACCAAAACTTACCTAAAAAGGCGTTGTTCAATTGCGGTTATATTGGCATATCTTGCCATTGCCTTGTAATTCGATTTGTATTCCAAAGTAATTGGCTGTTTTGTAGTGGTATTGCAAAAGTATCAAATTGACCGGAATTTTAATTACCATTTTCAGTTTCATTTTTGGGATAATGTCAGAATAGATTTTCCATAAATTGCCGAACCCCGTCGACAATCTAGTCGGCATAATAATTCTGAATTTAGGGCTTAATTACATATCACTGTTTACTTGGTTTTATTTATTCCATTGCATCATTTTTTGTCAAATATCCTGAGTCCATCTGAAACAATTCAATATTTCACTGCAGACTGAATATGTGGTGTAGTATAATCTTTGTGTTTATATTCTTTTTCCTGTTCCTCATTTCAAATCTTATTTACAGTGCCGAATCACAGTAAGTTCATGTTTAGCCACTGGCATAATGATGAAGTTAATCCACAAAAGCTCTGTGTAAGCAACTAAATTTTGTATTGAAGAGAAATTATAATTAAGTAACGGATTACCCTTTTTCCAACAGCCTTTATTCTTTATATAAAAAGGAGTTTAATATCCTCCATTTTGCGGGAATAAAACTTGAAATAGTTCACCAATTTAATGTTTCCTTAGTATTAAACACAACAATATACACAAAAAGATCGGACTTTAAAGGTGCTATCAAGACGACTATCGTTGACCTTACGATAAGCGAAAATACATGATTTGGAATATATAATGCCAAGTCAATTTTTTTGCTAGCAGCATGCAATATATATAGCCATTATGTCCGAATAAAAAGGCATACTTACGATCATCTAATTAAAAACATGACAAATCAAATAATTCTTTAACATATATAAATTAATGTACTTATTAAATAATTTTATTAAATCCTCAAAAGGTGTTTTATTAAGATTTTTGTCACATACATTAAGCATTGAGCCACGAAGGTCTACCATTTACCTCTCCCACAATCGTTATCCTCATCAACTCTTTCAGACTCGTGCCATGTTTTAGATATTAACTAGCATACTATATTGATGATTTATTATATAGGTTGTTTTGCATATACCGCTTTTTTGTCCGGTTTAGCTTAGCACCTAATTCATACTTTATGAACATTGACGGTATGCAGACATACATAAATAAAAAAGATTTTGCACGATTGTTCATAAGACAGCTACTGACCAAATCACAGTCGAATTTCAACTTATCCAAGTCAAGGTCCTCAATAATGAACTGAAGTAAATACTATAACGAAAGCAGAAAATGCCCCCAAATTACAAAATTTGAAACTATTTATTAAACATGACAAAAGACCTAATCTATTGAAAAAATGGGGAACGACAAACAATATGACTATTTAAACAACTGCAACCACTTGGCTACAGGTTCCTGGCTTGTCGAGTCACATCAAGATTGTGCCGGGGTTAAAACAGTTTGTGAATGTTCATTCCTCCCCCTTACCTTGGACAGTGGTGTGACAAAACAGCAATGAAATCATACAACCTGGGTACTGTTTGGAACGAAAATATGTCGAACTTTCAATACATGTTTTGTTTTTAAATTTTTTGGAAAAACATTTTATCAAATATTGTTTATGAATATGTAGAAAAATCGTTCTTTTATGCCTTTATATATTGTTGTTCAATCACAGTGGTGTGAAAAAAATGGCAATCAACAACCAGTTCTGTAAAGAACGCAAATATGTTGCATTTTCAAAGCATGTTTCGTTTTTATTTTTTGGAACACATTAAACCAAATATTGTTTATGAATATGTAGAAATCTCCTTCTTTTTCTGCCTTTATCTATTTACCGTTCAATTACATGTAGTATACTGAAGGCTGTATGAAGTTCACATACATTATTTCTATAAGTTTAAAACAAACAAACAATACTTTAAGTTTATCACCTTCGTTGGTTAAGTTATTTTGATACGAAGATCTATCTTTCCCTTTTTTCTGTATATTTGCCTAATTATTCATGTTATTTGCGGATTAACTATTTATATTTGGAACACAACATATGCACCAACCAGTTCTGTTAAAAGCAGTTATAAATATCAAAGTATTATTAATATATCTTAAGGAGGTAGAAAAATTAAATATCGAGAGTTATATTTATATTCCGTATTTTACTGTTTTTTTTTCTTTCATTTTTTCCTTTGACGACTCATCGTAGTTGAACCTTGCAAAACATCTAATGTGCCTGTCCAAAGTAGGTAATTATAGTCATTAGTTTACCTTTGTGTAAAATGTGTTGCTTCATGTACATTTTTGATAATGTTCATGTAAGATAAGTATTATTTTAAAAATACACGTTTTGTTCTAAAGGTGGGCGATTTAGAACTTTAAACAAAGAGTGTATTCCACCCTTGTTGAAAGACTTGTGGAGACCTCTATATTTGTAAATTCCCTATGTCTTTCTCGTTATTTGAGTGTGGTTTCTGTGATATTTACCCCATATCTTTTCATTTTCATATATATGAAGTTTAAGACGATTAAATACCTTAATAATAACGGATCTATAAACATTGGATATTACGATCTGTTTGTTTGCATGTGTCTGCAATTATGCATGATTCATGCACTGATGTATAAATTGAATGAAAAACCTCTGAGGAGACTTGTTTGTCCTGCTCTTTAATATTATATTTCAAAAAATATTTCATTTTGAATCTAACACAAATTATAGTAATTTGTATTGCGAAATAAATATACTCACACATATGACAATTTGTACCTTTGAAACCCGTCTGACACTCACAGGTATATCCTCGATGATGTATAAGTTGTGAAGCATTATGACATGTACCATGAATGCATGGGTTTGGGTCACAAACTGCAAAAACAAGTTAAAGCAATTTTTGACACGATAGTCGTTAACATTTCTTCAGATACACAAGCCATTTTAGTTCTGAGCGCGATGTATATCTTGTGAAGTATTTTGTTTTCGTATAGTATATAAGAATTATTTACCCTACAATATTATACCAGCTATAAGTAAAAAAAGTCACAATAACGACGCCGAATACCCCTGAAAAAGAAAAAACCACTTTAACTAAATCCTTAGATTGATTTTTATTATCAATGATTGCATTCAGGGTAGTTTACAAATGTCTCGGACTTTTTTCCATGTAGTTGAATTGAATTTGACTTAAACCTATTTCATAATATATCTCGTTTATATCTTAAATGTCTTCAGGTAACGAAAACTATTATCTATTCAATCTTAGATAATTTTATTTTCCCGACTAACCAAAGAAAAAGGATGAAATAAGCTATGGGCACTATACGAGTAACTAATTCCTGTCTAATATACACATGTTGCATTGCTCGCTGTCAAGTTTTTCCGGGAGGACTGCATAAGATTACCAAACATTCACAACTAAAGCGTATTTTCCTGGTATAAAACATAAAAGAAAATTATACTTACAGTTTCTTACTGAAAATTGACCAAAACTGGGAATTAGAATGTTTTAAATACTTAATCAACAATTTATTCATGAAATATATTAATACTGAATTGTTTAAAGGTTTCCGGGTGTAAAACACGTATTTTTAAAGACATTTCGCTGATATTGTCCGCAAGTAATATTCTTTATTTAATTAAAGCAAAAAAAAAGGGTCACTGTTGTATAAAGAATATTTCTGAAGTAAGCTTCCGACATGAAAATTACATAAAAAAGCACTAGAAAACTGTAATAGTGGAGTTTTAAATGTTAAAATATAAGAATTTTTAACTCTACAATTCTATACCAGCTATAAGTAAAAAAGTCACAATAACGACGTCGAATACCCCTAAAAACAAAGAAATCACCACTTTAACGAAATCCTTAGACTGATTTTTTATTATAAACCGTCTCGGAATTTTTTCGATGTAGTTGAATTGAATTTTGACTTCAACCAATTTCATAATATATCTTGAAGAGATAGTTGAAAAATTATTTTTTACAGAAATTATACTGAACGAAGGATCCATACAAATCGAAATAGGAAGTCAAATCCAGCAGAAGGGACAACTCTATGCAATATTTTTCGAAGCATTTCCATATTTCCAGTGCTAGCAAATTCTGTGAAATATTTTTAAAACCAAGCGAAAGAGAATCAGAGGTATATGGGAAGTACATTATCATTACCGTAACGTAAATCTATCAAGTGTTGGTTTCTACACATTTAAAATAGGGAAAGATTAGTATATGGTGTGCATAATCAAATAGCAGGTCCAATGAAAAGACAATTTAGAAAATTCAATGAAAACCGTTCGTAATTTTTAAAATGTACAAGAGTCTGCTTCTAGAAAAACCAAAGTGTCAGATAAAGGGAGACAAATAAATAAATAGGGCTACATGTACATCGAGGAAAAAACAATAAGACCAGGGCAATAACCATAAATAAAAAACTTTGCATATATCTTTAAGCAATGTGAACCATACAAAACTGGGTATGGACGGGTAAGTAGTTCCTGGCTCTCAGACTCTATTTTCAATCTGGTAATGCTCATTAGGGAGCATGAAAAAAGATAATATAGTATTGCATCAAGAAGAGGATAATAACCTCCAGATCATGAGTGTGAACGGCTATTTAGGATGTTGCACGACGTTATACAAGGGAAGTCTTTAAAAATCGATATTATGAACACATGCACTCGAATATTATATGAGCTATAAGATGCTTGCCATGAACTTGGGAAGCTTGGTAAAAACATATAGTTTTGGACTTTATTCAATTAATTTGGTTTAACCGTTTATTCAAAACACTTTCAATTCAATTCATTCGTAGAACATAATCAGAATATAATATAAAAGACTCTTTATTTTGTTTGTGTAAATTTTCCAATTAAAGATTAATGTTTAGGGAATACTTTAGAAGGAAAGAAAGAAACCCATGTAGTAAAGACTCATTTAAAAGATAACATCTGCTGCTTTTTAATGATACCTTATCTTAAGACCGGCTATCAGGTTCTCTATAAAGAATGCTTATTTTATACTGAATTCTATTTAACATGGGAATGTATCAACATGTGGTTTGGTTTTTCAGCCTATCCTAGAATTCTCCATTCCAATTCCGGTGGAACATAATGTAAATAAAAAGTTATATGTGGCAAAAAAGAGAAATGTTAACATTTTTAAAGTAAATAAGCGCTACCGAAGGCTGACCTACCATTTTATTTTACATTTTTGCTTAAAGGTAGACAACTCAAAATATGTTATGTGGACATTAATCTATGAAGTGGCTTATTTAATTTAGTAACATAGACGATATCCTTATTATTTTGGGAGTTCACAGTTACTGTCTCAGCTTAAAGACTACACTAGTTCAAGCCAATTCATCTTATCAGATGGATGAATACTCCGTAGATTTTCAGTGTTTTCAAAGATTGATACAATCTTTTAATTGGCATAAAACCAATCGTATCCTCGTCAGTATGTTCATATATGTTCATGGAGAACACTTAAATGGGAGTCTTAGTTTAGTCTTTTCTAAAACCAAATATATCTTTTATCGAAAAAAGCTGAACCAGCGCTTTTTATCTGTCTTGTAGTTTAGAATCGGGAATTTTGGGTATAAAAGGTAGCAATTAAACTATTTTAATGATTACTTTAAAAGTATAAAAATGTTACGGTAAAATATGGGATCAAATGGAATCTAGAACGCATTTTAGTGTAACATGAATATACCAAATGTTAAGAATAAACATGTATCTACAAGGAGACCCTTAAAAAGTGGAATCTTTTTACGAGCTCATAATCGCCCCGATTAAACAGCAAGTGTACATGTTAAATAAGAGGTCATATACCGAAAATAATCAAATAAAATAATTTTAAAACGACACAACGGCTATATCACAAGTGGTTGATAAACATGTATTGTTGGATCCAAACCCTTGTTTTAAATTAAGTTTATATCCGCGCCAAATAATTAATGTGTCTGTCCAAAGCCAAGAACCTGTAGTCCTGTGTTTAAATAGTCATTAATTGTTATTCGTTCACCATTTTTTAATAGATTATGTCCATTGTCGTTTTATATGAAAAGTTTCACATTTTTATATTTTTGGGGCTTTTTACCGCTCCAGTTATTATATGGACTCCCGTTCACGTTTGAAGGCCGTAAATGGACCTGTAAAAGTTAAAATGCGACTGTCATTTGGTAGATGGCAGTCTCATAGACAATCATGCCACATCTTGTATTTTTATATTTGTATCAACTTTTATGATTTTTTTCTCGTTCATTTAGGATACTTTTTAGTTCCAGTTGCATCACTTATATATTGTTGGTTTCTTTTGATTTCTAAATGAATGCTAACCTTCAACGAGTGTATAGTCTGCATATGAAATTAATATATTTTATATTTTAATATATTACATGTTAATCTGTAGATAAAACTTTTAAGTTTAACCTATTTTTATGATAGTGAACATATCATAATCCTTCTGTTGTTAACTGCAAATATCTTTAATATCCAATGTACAGTGCCAGCACCGCATTTGACAATGGTGACGTTTTTACATCGTTATTGATTTCAAAGAAATGTGAAAGAATTGAAATCAATGGGCAAAGGTTTTACATTCCAAAAAGGTGAAGATTATTAAAGTAAATTTAAATATTACCTTCATCGCAGTTTGTCCCTTGATATCCGAAGTCACAGGTACAATGGTATTTGGCATTGTAGCTTCCACACTGTCCATGGACACATGGGTTATGTCTACAAGCTTGATAACACATTTAAAGGACACAATGTAGCTTGGATCAATTCGAAAAAATGATAATGTAACCTCTAGTCTCTGTAGAAATAAGCAAGCTATAAATAAACTGTAAACTTTAGATCAACATGGTGTCTGATGAGGGTTTCTGGTTCGAAAATGATACAACTATAGCCGTTATATCTTAATATTGTTTTACGTTTTTAATAGTTCTACTTTAAACTGCTTTGCTTGTTTTGCTTTGCTTGCCCTGTTTCTTTTCGTTTTATCTTTCAGTTGGTGGCACTTCCAAGCACAAATATCCAAATTATTTCAAGTTACGTGACTATCTTTCATCCAACAGAATAAAGTCTTTATTATAATAGGAATAATAGTATAATATGTAGAATGTCCATCAACATATGAAGTTTTGTCTTGGAAAAACTTTACAAAATTGGCCAAAATGAATCATTTTATTAGAATAAACATTTTGATGACAATTTTGTAGATATAGTGTGTAAGTATTGGGTAAAAAGGCAATGTTTTCTATCAAATGCCTGTTATTGTAAACTTTGGAATCGATAATTTAGTCTTTAGCAGATTTTTTAGCAAACAAAAGGGTCATAATGTCGTTATTGATTTACTTATTATTTAACTGGAACACTTAATCCTGTTTTTTTTTAACCAATCACGAATACGCATGTTCAGTATTGTCGTGAAATATATTAGATAATGCTGATAAAAATACTTACGATCACCTGAAATGTGTAAAAAGCGTAAGTATTAGGTATGAACGAATATTGAAGTAGCTGCATGTCACTATTTAAACTATAAAGGTATATCTAACAAGTAAAAAAAAGTTTACCCATGCTGAATAACTATGGTTAATTGTGATATGTTACATGTACATTTCAAGGAGTAAATTTCATCATTAATATTAGAACATAACATTGGATGCCAGAAATCCAAACATAGTAAAAGAAGTAATCAAATGCAAACACGTCGAACTAGTTAACAAATCCAGCGGAAGGGACAACTACTAGGTGCAATATGTTTCAATTCCTTTGCGTATTTCCAGTGCTTTAAAATTTAAAAAATGCAGCAATTTATTTTAAACATTAATTTAAGTCAGGTCTGACAATTGGGCTGGTGAATATCCCCAGGGATCACTGGTCCACCTGACGCATCGACCCAGTGGTTTCAAAATACAAGTTTGCCAATGTTGAATAACTATTGTGAATAGTGATAATCCTGAACTTGCTTTCAGTAACTTCGAGCTTCTAACTTCTTAAGAGATTATCATTTTTGCATGTAATTTTGTGAAGAATATTTATTGTAATTAAGGTACTCTCTAGTCGGATTGGATGACTTTATGTTTGGTTTGTATAATTCGTCTGTTACTACTTTTGTTTTCTTTGGTTTTTACATTTGACCACTCGTTGAAATCCCACTTAACTAATTTAACAGCACCATATGTCTAATATGCCTGTCCCAAGACAAATAAATGGCAAATTTTACCTCAAGAATAACTTTTTTTTATAAAAGTTGCGATCACACTAAAAGACAAAAATCAGAAACAAAGACACCATAAGAGGAACAATAATATCATTGTAAAGCCACTTCTAAGGACTTTTTATAAAAACAGTGTATTTCGCTCTTGAATGGTTTTTGAAACTTGAAATGTCAAGCACATATATAAAATTGAATGGAACCTCTCATTAAGATAATTTCATGGTTATTGCACTAGAGTTGTATTTTAATAGAATAAATGTCCAAATGTCAACAAAACTTAAAAGCAAGAGAAAAACGAAATGATCAGACCAATGCGCTATCAGTTTTCCTATATTTCTCTGCTCTGTGCAGGTTTTTACCTTTCCAAGGATCAGCTGATTTGCTCATTTGATCAACTGTATTGTCAGATTGGTAAATTACTATAGATTTGGTACTGGGAAGGGTAAAAGTCTCTAGTCGGATTAGGTGATTTTCTGTTTGATTTTTTATAATTCGTCTACTACTGCTTTTGTTTTCTTTGATTTTTTCTTTGACCACTCGTTTGGGAAGGGTTGGGATCCCACTTAACTAGTTTAAAACTACCCATTTTCTCAAGTGCCTGTCCCATGTCAGGAATTGTGGTCATAGATTTGTCTTTGTGTTAATTGTTCTGTAAAATGTATATTTTTGATAATATTCAGGAAAGAGCAGTATTATTTTTTTATTTTTTAGGGCGATTGAGAGCTTTTCACAAGAAATGGTATTCCACCATTGTTGAAGGCCTTGTGGAGACCCTTAGATTTGTAAATTTTTTCGTGGTTGGAGTGTTGTCCCTCTAAAAAAATAGCACATATCTTTTTATTTTAATTAGTACATTTCAAGGTGAAATATCACTACTCAAATAAATGTGCCCTCATAACCATCCGAATCTTACAAATATTTAAAAAGAAATTAGATTCCTATAGTTACTTTCCTGCATTCCCGCAAAAAAGATATGTCAAAATTACCAGCTGAATCATACCCATGTCAATAAATCACAAAATCACTAAATTAAAAGTACATAAATGCAATATCAACTTCCGGAACAGTCGGGTGTACAAACTACCTCGAATTTGACTAATACTTCTTATGCTCAATCAGATGACCATCGATTCCAGTATTACAACTCAGATTTATATAATAGAATTCGCCCGTGCTCTGTTCAGTTGAATGACATCTTCAACTATAATGACAATGAACAGCACTGTTCCATCTCTAAATGTAGGGTGAAAAACTGTAAGACATGTAACATCTTAATTACTGACACAACATTCACCAGTAATTTAACTAAGAAAACTTATAACACCAGAAGCTTTGATGATCTTAATTGTAAATCTGAAAATGTTGTCTACGGTCTAGAATGTAATTTATGTGGACTTGTATATGTCGGGGAAACAAAAGGTAGACTTAATAAACGCATGTGCGGACATCGCTCAAGTATCAACAGTAGCGAATTTCCTGAGGTCTACCAACATTTCAATCAACCTGACCATTCTATTCTCTCTATGAAAGTCCGGATTATTGAGAAAATTTACCATCCTACCAATAATCCAACCCTGAGTACACCATTACGTAGACAAAAAGAAGAAGACTGGATTCGAACTTTAGGGACTGCTTTACCGTATGGTTGCAATGACAA
>JAULBM010286727.1:0-16129 GCA_032357055.1 Geukensia granosissima | reverse complement strand
AATCAACTGTGAAACATAAACCCCAGGTAGGAGAAGAAGGAAAATATGGGAATTTTACAACAGGAAAGTTGAAGTTATCGCGCTTGTCGTAAATCTTAGAAACATGTTTTCCGTCTTGGTCAATTTCGATGAATAAATCTATGTATGAAGCAGTTTTTAGTCTGTGGTCTCCTTAATTTGTAGTTCGCTGGGTTTGGTCGAGAATGTCACTGAACGTAGGATTATTCAATGACAAGACATCATCGATAAAGCGAAAAGTAAAATTAAACGATTTGGCCAATATCTTTTGAGTCCCTGAATGAATTCTGCTTCTTACGAGTACAAGAACAAGTCGGCTAGTAGGGGCGCAAAATTTGTGACTATTGGAATGCCAACTGTCTGTTGGAAAACTCGACCACCAAATTCTACATAAATGTTGTTATTCAGAAAGTCCAATATTTTGACAATATCACCTTCACTGTATTATTAGCACAAGCGATGTATTCTCTAACAAAGTAAGACATCTTTTTACCTAATACCAAATAATTATATACTGGATTTCCATTTTTTACAATACTCTGGTGTATCAATTTCTTAAGACGGTCTTTAATTTGTGAATGGAATCGTGGTATAAAGGGTAGAAAAGGCAAACGTTAGAATACTTGTACAAAAATTTTAAAGAATCGGATATGAGGTTTTGAAGCAGATCTTTCGAGTTTTGTAATATCCACATTTGATTAACACCGCTTGTTGAGTAGCTTTAGCACAATACTTTTGAAGGCCTTCCTTGACTGTCGACAGTATAGTTATAAATAATTTAGAAAGAGGCTTGGTGGAGCATCTGGAGGAACCCGCTATATACCTTTCTTTATATGGACACTTGTGTAGTTTTGGTATTCAGAGTTAAGAAGCCAGATCCGACTCATCTTCTGTGGTGTCAATACCAAATGAAGACAGAATAGACCTGTGGTTAACAAGGATCTCTTCTATAGAAAGTGTAGTAGGTGTATATGTCGGGTTACCAGATGTTTCCTTGCTGCCGAGCTCTTGTTATCAAGAAATCAAGGTAGTGTTTTTTTTACAAACAAATACAATGTTGTTTGAGGCATTCTAAACGGCCGGAACTAAAACAAATTTTTCATAGATTGCGGACAAGTCCCTCAAGACAGCAGGGTCCTTAAAAGATTAATATTATCTTATAACTTTGGAAAAACAATGATTCTTTTGCTTTAATGTTATGAATTCCACATACTTCAAATCCATAAAGTAAAATCGGAGTAACCAAACTATCAAACAACTTTTACTGAAGAACAGTGGGCAAATATAGTCTTCGTATTTTCTTTACGAACTAAACATGGTTTTTCTACCTTGAGCTAAAATTAAGCTTTATGACTAGAAAATGACCCATTACTTGAAAACTTTAATTCCTAAATATACAAATTTGTCTACTACATTATAATTTTCACCGTCATATTAAAAAATATGTATATTGTTCAATTTTCGTTTATTAAATCAACACCTTTTGTTTTCATCGCATTGACCTCAAATTTCCATGTTTTACAAAACAAGAACTTATAGCTTTAAAGTATAGATAAAGTTCTATATAGGTATCAACTTCACTATAACTATGCAAAAATGTATACCTTCCGTGACATTTGTAAGGTCAGCGTAAGCTCTTGAAATAAAATCAACCAAATCATTCAAAAAAGGAAAAAATACACAAAAAGCCCGGGTGACAGATTGTCACCTTGTCGAACACCAAAAATACTATGAAAGTAATCTGAAAAATGAGCACCAAGCTGGTGGATACAAGACTTTGCATTATTGTACATGTTATATATTACTTTCAAAAAAATTACAATCAATATTAGAACTTGATTATTTGTGCCATAAAGAAGCTTTATCGATCGAGTCAAAAGCTTTTTATAGTCCACAAAAACACAGAATAATGAATTACCACGTTGCAAATAGAGATCAATCAAACATTTCAAATTAGGAATAAAAATAAAAATTTCTGTAAAAAATGAAAAGAAAAGAAATTGAGCGAGTAAAGTTTCTTGAAAATTTGAACTCATAATATAAGGAGCGAGAGAATCCGAAGAACTATATTAATAAATTTGGAGTGGGTTAAAACTTACAAATTTAAAGATGATTCCTTGAATCTCGCCGATCCGTTAAACAAACTTATCCACAAGGGGTATAGGTATGACGTTGTAGTCAAGACATTTAAACTTGTTTTTGTTAGTACAGATATTATTATACTGATCGCATCATTACCCAAATATTAACGCATTTGGCATTGCATCTATCTTTTCTTTCTTCACGTTTATAGACAACATAGTGATAAATCGTCAGACATACTGTGTTTGATGACATCTCGTGTTGAGAGGCTTGATATTTTATCATAAGGAATCTCATCCTGAGCTTGCAGCATACAGCTGCGATTTAGTTTTACAGTGAGGGATCCAAATGGTGAACAAAAACAAGAAAATAGTACGACTTTCTATTCATTATACCAAACCTGTCGCCCTGCTGCTTCGCTAAACCCCCGATCTAACTCATAATCTTGTATTGTCGAAAAAGTACTTGCTAAATTAAATCTACCAGCTAATTCAAAATCAAAACACAGTTGATCTGCTGTCTTTGACAAAACCATAATATATGGTCATATTGTTCAACAGTAGAATGATTTTAATGGAGCATATAATTACCATTTTCTTATTATGTGACTTATATTTCATGAGACGTTTTTCCTATAGATTTTAAGTGACTTTTTTCCTGAGTGTGACTTTTTTCCGCTGTGTGAAAAGCTCTAATTCGCATGTATATATATGTTGTTTGAATATTGGAATGAATTAGCGGTTTTTTTTCTTATCAGCACCGTGTATTGATCTTTACGTTTGCGCTTCTTCTTCTTCTACTATGTATCAGCGTCCTTTGGTTAGGACCACCATGGATATCCATGTAGTTTGTAGATGTTGTGGTTGGGAGTTAAATTTCATGTGCACTATTTACAGTGATATGTATTCCTTTTTCTTTTATCAAATTATCAAGGGGGCTACTTATTATTGATTTTATTTGTTTTTTTTTTTATTTAATTTAACTTTTGTATTTCCTTACAGGCTTTAAAATTTAAAATTTAACACAGAACAAAATTGTTAAAATCTAAAAATATTTTTTAAGTATAAAATATCATTCAAGTTTTAAAAATAAAAAGGAAACTAGAACAAAAGTGTACACTTCCAAACAATAAAAATAAGTTAAATTAAAACAATAAAATGAACAAAAAAGAAAGATGGTGATCTGGTGAGCACACCCTTAACATTTGAAAAATGAAAAGGAAATTTAAGTAAAGTACATATTTAAATATAATTATTAAAATAAAATACTAGAACAGTTTATATTATATTTCAGTATTTCCTCTTTGTATAACTTTACAACCCATTCATTTTCTAATAATGTTCATCTTCATACTTGTTGAATTAAACTGTCTATAATGAGCATCATAATGTGAACTGCAATCTTTTCACATACAGTTTGTAGCGCAAATCCTTGGATAAGGATTCAATCTTATCCATAAACTTACCATTTCCATTGAAAATATCTGACAAATTCCTACAATCCACTATCAATTTCAATAAATAATCATTATTTTCAGTTAATCTCAGCCATGTCCCATTTACTGTATTTTTCATCACTTCATGTTTAATATTTTTCAACATTTCATATATTACTACTTCCAATATTGGGCATACCAATAAAAAGTGCATAAGGTCTTCATCTCCTGTTTTACATAGTTGACAGATTGTGTTATGTTCATATCTCGAGAATTTGTTTATCTATCTGCAGAGTTAATGTTCCTGTTATTATTCTAGCCTTAATGATAGCTTTCCTGACTTCCACTCTAGTTTTTATACTAATGTTCCATAATGGATGATGTTCTCCTAGTTGAAGTTTTTCAATAGCAAGGAATTTTAAGGTGCTTTTCTGCACAGCCTCTTCTTTAAACATGTTTGTCCAATATTGTTGAACTGCTTTTTTAACCAGTATTTTCAAATTATATTTTGATGGTAGGTTATTCTTCAGCTGTGAAATGAGTGGCAATTTATATTGGCTAAGTATCTGTCTAATGGTAAAAAAGAAACTATCCTCGTTGTCAAAGTTCACACCAATTTGGCGATTAATTACTTGTTTAATTTTAAAATTTTCACATGCCAATAATGAGTATAGAAGACTAAGTTTGCGTTTATGTAACTCTGCCTCTACTGGTAATGCTCCTACTAGAAGGTATATTGCAGATATTGCAGTTCTTTGTGGTAAGGACTGAAAAGTTCTCAATGATTTTCTATGAAAATTTTCCAAGCTTGTAATATGCTTCTTTCTTAATGGTAATACTTCAAGTCCATAAAGTAATCTAGGTAGAACGTATGTTGAATATATGCTATATGAAGTTTTGGCGTCTATCCCATTTGTTCCATGTATGCCTGATCCCATAAGGGCATATTTAGTACGTCTTGCACTTTCAATGCGAGATTCTATATTCTTTTCACATTCAAGCTTTGTTGAACGTATCAATATGTGCGGAAGTGTTAAAAACTGAAGTTTGTATACACCATTCCCAAATTTCTTTTGTTAATTTATTACGTGTATTAGAAATGGCTTATACCCATGTGATTAATATGTTGTCATATTGTCAGTAATGACCTAAACATGCTACCCTTCAATAAAATGGCGGAACGATTTTAATGCAAAATACACAGCAAGAAGTTCCAGATAATTAATGGGATTTTCTCGCTCGTTAGCTGTCCAATTATCACCAGCTTTTCATTGACTTAATTGACTTAACACCGCTCTCCAGCGTAATAAACTGGCGTCTGTGTTTATAATTAAACTGGGGATTTCCATCTGTATACAATTTATGAGCTTTCTAAAGTTGATGAGAATCTACAATTTTAAATCTTGTTTTGCTTGGTGAAATAAAACACTTTGTTTGTCAAAATTGCCAACCGACCTTTTCAAAGCCATCGACTTTTCTAATTCAATCTGTAATACAGAGGAAACCTGGCTTTCATGTAACACAAGACATTAGGCAAACATGTATTCTTGTACAATTAATCATTTCATGCAAATTTCAGATATTTCTGATGGTTTGACTCGATAGGACAGCTCTTTTTCACATTCCAATGTGATTTTTAATTTGACCATACTGAAATAAGCATATTCTTTCAATTGCATTTTGTTAAAAAAGATTTATTTCCCAATCTATTTTATCTAATGTACTGAAATTGGCATCTGAGATTTATGCTCGACGTCGGTCGATATTTCCTTTCTCTTGTGTATCTTCTTCATCTTGCTCTGTTTTTTTTTGTTGCAATGTTTGTTCTTTATTTGGCCTTTCTTGGAAGGGAACCCTTTATTTCCTGGTTCTTTACCTAGTTTTTTCGATTCCTTGCAATCTTTCATGTCTTTGTGATTATCTTCTCCAGACAAAAGTTGTGTAACTGTTTGATCGGAATTGCACAAGTCTCTATAATCGCTTGAAAAAATGGGCCTTATGTTTTCTCTAGGTCTCAGGGATAAATCATAACTGACCTGACCCAGCATCACTACTTCATCGGCCATGTTCCTTATCAACAATGAAGAAGAAACTGTCTCAGAGGTCACAAGGTGATGGAGGCCGTCAGAGATGGCTGACCCGGCTGCAATACAGTATGCTGTTTGTTACCCATTTAAATGTCCTGTGACCTGGTAAATCTGTTTACAGTTTTTCAGACAGGAGAGTACACTTTCGGGGCAACCATTCCGTCCCAATTTTCAGCTACTTGATATTGCATCATATTATATCTTAAAGCTTTAATATTCATTCTGTTTGTCCATTTTTGTGTATGGTTTTTGCAACAAAACTTTCAATCTTAAGTCCTCTGTAGTCAGTTTCAAACTCTTCCGCAATGTCTTCGATTAACTTACTTGAAGACGACTCAGGCCTTTCACTTGGTTCACCCTTTTTAGATTTAACTTTCTCAAACAGTTTATCAGCATCAGAATCATCCGAGCAAGAGTCTTGTCCGGATATTTCTCCATCACTTTAACCGTGAACATTATGTTTACTGATAGATTCAGATTCACTGCGTCGACTGTGTTTTTTCGGAGACAACGGTCCAGGCTTATTGGAGGGTTCTCTCTTACGTGTTTCCTCCTATTTTTGTTAGCAATAATTAGCAAAGCCTGTGACATGGTCTCCTTGGACCTAGCCATGCTTTTGAGCTTATCGTGCAAAGATTTCAATGCAAATTTTTCCGATACTGGTTTCAATGTCTCAATTTCAATGCCAGTTTCTTCTGACGAAAGTTTATCGTCGTCCATTTTAACAGAGAGGATTATTGTGGCATCACATTAGTGGAGAGATAGATCTAATTCCAATAGCTTTAAGAAAAAAAATCTGTTTGTTTATAACATTATCCTATTTTCATTCAAAATATCAATAAAATAAAGTTCTTGTTTCAAGAGAACCACGGGAAAAATATATGTCTGTATATGACAAAGATGCACGTCTTAAGAAAGCTGAAAGTACATAGCTTGCCGTGTCGCAAAGAACATCTAGTGAGCAAAAGAGTGTTCTGAAGATATCATCTTAATCCATTCTATCCGTTTGGACATTCAATTTTCTGTCTATATGTATATATGTATAGCTTCTACATGAAGCAGCATTTGCCTTTCTCTGTTGTATGCTGCACAGTTCATTATGAACTTCTTTTCCAGTGCACAGTATTCATAACCCCAACCAATGGACCCCCTTTAAGAGGACTATTGCCTCTAAGACGGTAATACCAAGTGTCTATTCTTTACTCGGACAAAACCTTTGCGAAGAGGAGGTCGATTATTTATATATATATAAATAATCGGGTGTCGGCACGAATCGACGGACACCCATTAAGCAGTGGTTCTGTCTGCTGGTTGAGAACCGGGCGGCTTATTTCCCCCAGAAAACATTTTAAAGTGAGAGCATCTATAAACTATTGGATTTAAAATTGAATGGGAATATCCGACAAGATTTTAAATGAAATGATAGAGAAACAACATTGGTAATCGTGTATTGCTTCTTTCTTAGTTCTGTTGTGACAACCATTTCGGTTTGAGAGGATATCGAACACTACTTCCAGAGAGTACCGTCTAAGGACCATTCAACCAAGTTCTGCATTTGGTTCAATTTTTTAAAGAGAAGATGAATGATGGTTTAAAAGAATTCTAAATTAAATACGAATTCGCTTTACAGCTGCTTTTGATTGTGGAAAGTGTTGACGGACCAAAAATTCAGAGTGTACTTGATGAAAGCATAAAGTTTTAAAAAGAACTAAACAAGTGTTATCCACAAAATATTAAAACTGAGAATATAAATTGTGATAATAAATACGAAAAAAGTTAAATCATTTTTAATAAACTTCAAAATATTAATATACAGTCCGACAAAAGTAAAGCGCCACCCTATAATTTTTAGTAACAATTTTCATTTTACACCTATGTAAAAAATGGAAATAGAATTAAATTTATACCAAGACACTTTTCTGTATTAGTGTACAGGCTAAACTTTAAGTTAGAATTTGGGTGAATTAGCAAGTCGTATGATTGGTTAATTCTTAAAACAAAAAGGGGGATAATTAGGTAACTTCAGAATGCCGAAAAAAGTTTTATCGAGAAATCAGTTTTTCACAATTTAAGAAACCGTATTTGTCATAAGAATTTTAGAACTTTTAAATGAACATATGGGGCAGCTTTATCACACAAATTTAAGAAATAACGCGTATAACCACCACGATTTCTCTCAAGTTCCCGTACCTGCCTCCTAATTCCAAGAACCAGTTGACGAGGCCGGTCTTGTGGAAATCTCCGCCTTTCCTCCACTATTGCGTTGGTCAATTCGGCAATATTGCGACAACGTGGAACGCGCTTGTTCAATTTCCGACCAAAAAAATCCCAAACGTGTTCAATTGGGTTCATGTCCTGGGACATGGCAGGCCACCTGAAGGTATCAATCGCCTCCTGCTGTAAAAAAACGCGTACTAACCGAGCCCGGTGTGGTCTTGCATCGTTCATGAAGATGGGTCTCTCGGTCAGTTGATGGTTGTCGAAATGTGGCACCACATGCGCGTCAAGCATGTTATCACGGTAACCAACGCCATTGAAATTACCTTGAAGAACTTGCAAGGGCAACTTACAATTGAAAGAAAAGCACCCCCATACAGTGACACCACTCCCACCATAAGGCTAATGTGCCATGACGTTTTCATCGCGATATGCAGTGTTTCTGTGCCGCCGGACCCGAACACGACTGTCCACAGGACGCAAGAGGAACCGACTTTCTTCGGACAAATGAACGCGTCTCAAGTCTCGTATATTCCACTGGAGATGGTCACGTGACCAATTCAAGCCAGCTATCCGATGGCATGCTGTCAGCTTGGTCGTTTTATGGGTCTCCTAGCACGCAAATGCTGCGCTGATTACATTCTGAACAGACACATGGCCTCCGAAATGCAAACCGGAACGTATACGTCCAGCCGTGGTAAAATTATCCCCCCTTGCACGACGGGCTATGAGCCTATCTTCTCTTGGGGTAGTTTTGCGGGGCCAACCTGATCGCGGACGATCCTCCACCGTGCCTGTCGCTTGAAAACGATCTATAAGACGGTCAGTCAGAGAATGGTGCACACCAACACACTGCGCCACCCTTCTGTTGCTTAAACCCGTCTGTGACATGCCAACTGCTTGCCATACTTTTCGCCTAACCATTAATTTTCCAGCAACTATGCACAATCAAAACTTCTACAACTTAAAATTGACAAACATGCCTTGTGTAATTATGTATCAATTAACTGAAAACCGGTTTTTACACAACACAAAATAATTGAGTGATGATGTATCGCATGTCAAATTGAAGTTTATGTTGACAAATATGTGGTTGCAAAACCACATGTTATAAAAATAAATTTTAAAAAAGATAGTTACAAAATAAATAAGGTGTCGCTTTACTTTTGTCGGAGTGTATATATACACCATGCCAAAATAGGATCTTTTTTTAACATATCACTAATTTCCATAGATAATAAAATATTTGACACATATGGAAACTAGCACATATCTTGTACACATTGTAAAATATAAAGAGAATTTTAAGTTTCTCACTATTTTCAGTGGATTCCAGAAATTCGCCACCACTGTCCAACGACACCAATTATTTTAGTGGGAACAAAATTAGATATTAGAAATACAGATGAATATTTGCATAATATAGACATATATGTTTCACACAATGAAGGGATGCGCATTGCACAGAAAATACACGCTCTCAAATATGTAGAATGTTCTGCTAAAACCCAAGAAGGACTCAGTCGTGTTTTCGAGGAGGCTATCAGAGCTGCACTTGTGACACAAAAAAATGAAGACGAGCATCGCAAACATTGTCGTTTATGGTAACATCATTTTTTTGACGAATATTTATGTATCCTGATGATGTGAATTGCAATTAAGACTAATTTATTAAACGTTATTTGCACAAATTATTCCAAGGGGTATTTAAAGAAAACACCATCAGAAAGGGAGGATAAAAATTAAAAAATTAAATACAACTGCATTAATATGACTCTGCTTCTATTTTTATTGGTTGATTATTTTTCAGATCAATTTTGGTTGATTTTGTGTTTTTGATTGATTACTATTATTTGATTTCTTATTACGAGTAAGCAATATTTCAGTTATACAGAATGAAGCAAGATAACAAATAAGTACTAGTAACCGATATTAAGGATATGAAGAGTGGATGTTTAAAGGACAAGCATTATCTATCTTAACGAGGAATATAAGGATTGAGTAGGATAAAAAAATAGCCTTTCAAATGGTTATCCAAGAACCATATAGCTAATTAACATGGGCTTGGTGTTAGTGGTTTTTAATGCGCATAGAACTTTTTTAAACCTGCGACATCTCCAGCGGAATAAAAAAATACATTCCCTGAACTCTAGACGCCAATTTGTACTACTAAAATCAATATGGCTTATCTTTGGTAATTTATTTTGATATAGTGCCTACTGTTGTTTCTTATTTTATTCTTTGAGGTGATTTTGGATAATCTTTTTTTGTATTTGCTATTGCGACCAAACAAGTCTTGTCCTGTCAATTACTTTATCTTTATCATTCAACAATCGAAGTAAAACAAAATAAAAAAAGGAAGGCATAAGAGATAAAAACTTTGAAGTGAGGTTGTAGGGGCCGAAAACAAAATTCATAATTCACCAAATCGAAAGAGAAATCCCAAATAAAGCACGAAAATATAAATTTCGAACTCATTTCAACAAATGCAATTCTAAAGCTGAGTGGTTTTTTTTATATCTATCTTAATATTGAAAGAAATGCCCGTTTTATTGTTATAAAGCCAACTTGTCAACTAATAGCTTAACTGAAATTGTGAGTTTGTTGTTTAGTAATTTATGTATTATGTAACAAAAGCATCGCAATATTGCCCATGCTTATTGCAGACATTTATATTATTTGGTGTTAATTTGGTTGTAGGACGTAATATGCATGTAGCAATTTAATCATTTTAAGAATATTATCTGTGCCTGTCCAAGCAGATGGCTAACATTTGAGTGGCTAACTTTTATGTGTTATCATCTTGAATTCTTTGCCGTTTATTAAACGCTCTATATTTACTCTTTGAGATCGGCAATTGTAATACTTGATGATTATTTCTGAATGTAAACGACGACCTCGGAATAAATGATTAACCATATTAGTGGACGGATTTGTTTGATTCATCCCATACTACGGTTGTATATATTTGTAAGATATATTTTCATCAGTATAGCTAAATGATTTTGAATGTACCGTACGCTCTCACCAATCAGATAAGGATAATATATATTCACACTGGTTTGGCTATTATTGGATTGGTAAATATACGGCAAGAATTTATTTTGAAAGAGGCAAGCATTGATTACCTTTCGTTCACCCTTTGGCGGGGTCCGCATTGTTCATCCATGTTTATTCTGAGATTGGGTCGTATCCTGTTCTGTTCTTGTTTTTTGCGATTGTCGTGTTGGCCCACTGTGAGCATGTATTACCCTCCCTTTTTTCTTGTTTTCTGTTCAGATACGTTATGCATATGTTACTACTTATCATAAGGGACAAATACGCACTCTCTTAATCGGAAACATTTAACGCTTTTTAAGTTATTCACGTTCAGTACATGGCTTACACTTTTACTTTGGAATAGAAATGAGCACATTCACTTAACACCAAACAAAACCTTCTAAGAGCTGACATATTAGATTACAGTAATAATTGTAGAGACGCGGTAATTGCTTGTTTGCCCTGCATCTGTCTTTGTTTGTTTATAGGTGCTTAAAATACATAAATACCAATGTTGAATAAATTGAAAATTTTTGTATGCTGTATGTATATTTCCCGGCGTAACCTCTTATCAGTAGCATCAGTGGAAGTGGGAAACCAAATCAATTAGTGCCACAATTTTCGAGCCTTAATAATTTCAACAAATGCAACAAATTTTTGTAAAACATTGTTTGATAAATTTTATGTCAGACAAGTCTGGCAACTAGGCTGGTGAATAACCTCGGGGACTCCTGGCCCACCAGCAGAGGCATCGACCCAGTGGTTTTGAAATACAATATTACTAATTTTGAATAAATATGGAAAATTTTGGTAAGCTATATGTACCTTGACAGGGCAGGTATTGATAGTCATATGCACCTTTTTGTATGGTACAAAGTCAGGGGCAAACTAGCATTTCTTGCGATAGGCGTAAGAGATCTGTCCAGGTTAGTTTAAATCAACATCTTACAGCAATTTGCCGCCTAGGCCAGTAGACTTGGGCTTCATTTGTCTTTTGCTGAGATTAAATTGTTCAAATTTCTTTTGTATTTCTCTTTGTTTTTTCTTTTTGTACTTCGTTAGTTTTAAATGATTACCTTGTTCCGATCTTTTGACATTTTTAATGCTCCTGACATTTCACTCGCCTTTCTTTATGCTGATCAACGGAATGGTCGGTAGGGCTCGACATACAGAGCTGACTCAGCGCGATCCTCAGGCAGCGGATAGGGGAACCCTCTCGTTGGGGATGTCAGGTCATTAAACTTAAAGCCTGGACAAGGAACATTGTGGAAGAAAATCCCACGCTCCCTGCACGTATAAGATCTGTTCTGTAGATTTCTAAAAAGAAATACTGCTACAAAAGGTAGGTACGTTTAGCCCCATATTTGCAAAATTTAAGATTTTGTGATACAATAACAAAAGGTTGTGAAAATACTGTTTATTAACCGTTTTTTAATAATTCATTACTTACTATATCACGAAGGGTTCAACTATTGGAGCAGGAGTTTCTTACTCTTCCGGAACACTTGAACTCACCCTGGTTTATGTAGGGTTTGTTATTCTCCAGTATTTGATATCAGTGCTTTGTTATGTGTTCTATGTTTGTATTTAAGTTAAACTTTTGCATTTAATTGAGTTCAGAACATAAGAATTATTGAGGTAAAAAGTTGACATAGTTGAACTCCTCTCCACTTATATTCATAAGAAACCCGATATATTTACTCCTAAAGTTTATATGTTTTCACACCTTTGTAATACGGTTTTAAAGATAATTTTTTTTGTCCAGGAAGAAATTGTTTTTTTTTATAGTTAACATAAATTTGCAACAAGGAAAAGGTGCAGTGTGACATCTCGATCTAACATAATAACCCAGGAAGCTAAGTTTAACACTTGAAAATAATCTAATTATCTGAAAAACATTCTCAGTCAAGTTAGACTGAAACATGCAACATATAAAATGTGTAGTAGTTGGAGATGGGTAAGCATATTAATTTTACCTAATATCAGATATCTATGCTTGTTAACCTTTAACTGATAGTAGGCCAAAATGTATTATTTCATATTTAATCATTTTACTGAACAATCCTTCAAATTGTTTTTTTTTTTTTTTTTGTTTAATACATTTTATTGAATGACATGTGTTAAGGCCTATGATTCTGTACATGAATAAAACAAAAGGTAAAACTTTACAAGTTCAGGTAAATTCAATGACCAGGAAGCCTTGCAGTGCAATAAAGATTCGAATGAAAAGGAAATATTGGAAAATATTTTTGTCAATGAATATAATTTAGAAAAAGTACATATTTAAATAAATATTGAAATTAGGTAAACAATCATATTTTATGTGTTTATTCAAAAGAACATGCTTTAGAATTTTTCTAAAGCAGGAGTTTTATCAATAGTCAACAAATCTTATTTCACATAGAATTGAACTTCATTTGAGTCGTTCGATAATTCTGATTTCTGCTGTTCAGTTTCCCTTTTGGTGGCTTTCCAAAAAATCTTTATTAGACATTCTCAACACTCATCATGATTGACATTTTATATAATTATATATTAACTGTTATTCGATTTATTGCAGAAATGTTGGGAAAACGTGTCTTCTAATGTGTTACTCCGCCAATACATTTCAAGAGGATCACATTCCAACAATGTAAGACATTCTCATGTTACATTTGATAAATACCTTTTGCATGAAGGGATAGGTGAACATAGTATTATAGACTACACAATGTGAAATATACTTATTATCAAAAAGGTACATACAAAGAAAAACAATGATACCAAAGGCACAGACAGAAATCGTTAAGTCAGAAGACAGAAAAGACCATAGCCAACAAAATGAAACGAAAGACAAACATAGAACCAAAAACATTCCACTGAAAACTAAAGCTGGAGTAACACGAACCCCACAAAAACCAGGGTGGGTTCACGAGGTAAGCAAAACCCATAACTTTCTGTAAAAATAGTCTTGGAATTGTTGAAATCAGCATCACCTGCTCACAACTCGTGTACATTGTGCCTGTATGACACCGGCAAACAGATCATTTTCTTAATTAAGAGGAATTTTAAGACACACAAAAATCGTTAAGTTGAAAGACAGACAAGATCATGGCCAACAAAATAAAACGAAAGGCAAACATAATACACATGACGCTACACTGAAAACTAACGCTGGAGTAACGCGAAAGTTACAAACACCAGGCTGAGTTCAGGTGCTTACAAAGGGTAAGCAACTCCTACTCCACTAGTTGTTTTTAATCATATTTGGCTTTTGTGAAACATAACGATATTTTGATTTTATTTTTCCACATGTATTTGGTAACAATTGGGTGAGTTCACGTAATTGGATTCTCTTAAAGTGCCATATCACAATGAAATAGAATACATGTGCAATATACCCATTTAAATATTTCTACGTGATACCTTAGTGTAAATTTCTACATGACCATGATACTTGGCATCTTTTTTGGATATATAAATATCTACGTAGATAATAAAAACGTGTCCTAATAAAGTTGATCCTATATTTATAACACACGGAATAGGCAACAAATTTGAACGATAGGTGATTTTCACAGAGGTCAAACGCAAATCTTTCCTAAATATGAGAAATAAAATTGTTACATACACTATTAAATGTACACGTCATAAAGTAATCTGGTTGGGAATGACAAGATATTACTTCTGGCTTATAATTAGCCATTTCAATTATAATATGAACTTTATGAATTCATCATATCAAGATCTTTATCCTCTTTAGAGGTATCATCATTAATTTTTGGGTTGTCAACCTTTTTACTCCAACTATTTCTTATTCTAAACTTTTTCAAAGAACTGCACAGACATGAACAAAATTTTGATTTTAAGACAAGAAATCATTTTGTAATATTCCATTCTTTAGTTTTTTGAAACTGATATAAATATGTATATAAAATGGTTTTCTCAAAATTTATTTACTCTTTTTTAAACACAATTTGTCGAAACTACAGCTGGAACAAACTGTTGTCCACTCCTTGAATTTTATCCACCTATTCCCATAACGACTCGTGTGTAGGCAAATGCTTCAAATATTTTGAGAATAAAAATTGTCAAAATGCTTATGTATAGAAAATTCATTCGAGTAAGGAAATTTTGAAATGATTAACAGTAGGAAAATGCTTTATATTGACTTTTGGTTGTTAAACGTCTAGTGACAGATATTTCATGCATTTACAGGACGAGTATATATGCTCATGATGAGTACGGATCAATGATAACGCTTTAATTTGGTCTACAAAATCTGATTACACTCATATAATTGATATTACGTATATATTTTAGATTTGACAATTATAAAACCACAGTCACCATTAATGATAGAAAAGTAGAATTAGGTCTCTGGGATACTGCTGGCCAAGAAGATTACGATAGATTCCGTCCATTATCATATCCTCAAACAGTGCGTACCCATATCCTCAATGTCAAAACATATGAACTTAATATCTATCCGCAGCAAAGTGGTGTATACAGTTATGTAATGGCATTGAGGGAAATAGCAATTTTATTTTTCCTGAAATTTGGCTTCTTTGCGACGCGAAGCGGAGGGATATAGTCAAAGTGGAAGGAAAAAATAAAATGGTTATTTCCCGAAATCACATTAAATAACTGTTTTATTTTTCCGAATAAACAACTAAGGAAAAACCCATGTTTTTATATGTAGACGTCAGTGCGCACTATAGCATATTCGGTCTCGAGATTCGAATGTCTTTGGTGACGCCGCTGGTTAATAGTCATCGGAACTATTAACCAGTTAATAGTCTTTGAAACTATTTACTGGCAAATACAAATCAATGGAAGAATAGTAATTTTATCTTTATAACATAAAGTATAGAAAACATATACTGAGGTATAATAATGTATATTATTACTTTTCATGTAAGAATCTTTCATTAAAATATCTAACCTTTTTTACTTAATTTTACAAAGGACAAATTGGATATATAAATGCGAATGCATATTAAATGCTTATCCATGTAATATGCCTGTAAGGGCAGTTTTTGAAAATTTTGTGATAATTAATGGGCGGGTTTTTCTCACTTTGATTGACAATGAAGTAAACATTCAGAGTAATAATAACAATAATACTGTGTAATCCGTGTAATATGTACATAATAGTTACTGATGTATAGGGCAATATCGGGATATACGGACTACCCGAGGGCCATGGTATGGACCGGAAAACTGATATGGCCCAAGCCGAAGGCGCGGGCCATATCAGTTTTCCGGTCCA
>JAULBM010286717.1:0-16129 GCA_032357055.1 Geukensia granosissima | reverse complement strand
ATCTTCTCCTCTGAAACTTCTTTGCCAAAAGGCAGGTGAGCGATACAGGCTCAGCCTCCTGAGCCTCTAGTTTTAATATTTTAATTGTCTTTTCTGTAGATCTTCATATTAACCTTGAAGTCGGTCTGAAAAATAAAAATAATTAAATTCATTTTGTATTATTGCCTACTTAACTTGCTTTGCATTTTCAGGAAGATGACATATTAATGAGTGATGATGAATGATCCGCTTTGTACTATACCTAAACGTTGAGCGGGTTTTTCAACGTGCTAGACCAAAGTAACAGTACGCATAAAAAAATGCCTCATCATCCCGACCATAGATATTATAAGTAAATGCATGATCATTTTGAAGACATCTTCAAATTGATTATATAATAAATGTAATTATGAGTTGTGAACGATTTTCATATCGCGCTGAAGTCTTTTCAAGTTTTATTTCATATCTTTATTTCATAATTTAATAAATAGATTGCCTTTTCTGTTTCTTTTGTGGAAGCAGTAAATCTTTTGCTCATGCTTTATGTTTACCCTCTTTTTTCATATATAATTTTTTTATTATGGGGAAGTGGTCTATTATCCATGTTTTGCTTGATTTTAACTTCTCAATAATCCGTAACAAACATCATTCTTTAGTTCGTTCATTTTGCATTGTATGTCATAAATTATGAAATTCAAGGTAAAATCTATTTTTTACAGAAAGTTCTGTGGTCCAAGAAACAAAAGCGCATTTGAGACAAACCTTCATTTTCGAAAATATTTATATATATTTTTTTTATACAAAATTGTATAAAAATATTGCTTGATCTGGAATGCGGTCTTAAGTTTCTGAACCAAAAAGTAAAACCCGCAATTTTCCTAGATCAAAACAAAGATTTAATATCATAAGGTTTAAAGGCAATATTTAGAAAGACTCTTGGTCAAAGCAACGGTAGTTAATTACAAATTATTGCTTTTTCCGCAATTTTCGTGATGTTTTTTTATGTAACACTCAAAAAGTGTCTAAATCATTACACATTCTTGTTTGTTCTGTTAATTCATATCTACTTAAATAAAAAAAAAATATGAAATTTACACGTCTTTTTTCTAATCAGCTGAAAATCCCATTTTCCAAATACTGACTGTTATTATCCTATACATGTAGAATAAGAAACCAATGAAGGTTTTAGTAAACAAACGATCTAAATATTTATGAGAGTAACGAATAATTATACATATTTAATTTCAGATAAGTTTTCTTAGGTCTCATAATTATATTATATGTCGTTCTTCCTATAAAAAAATCTTAAAACGCTTGTTTTACAATTTTGGAAATGCAATTATAGTATTATTATAACTAGAACGTAAATTAAAAAAATAGAAACTTTAAAGATAGCAAGATGTTAAACAGAAATTGTGGCAATCTTAAGATTAGATCACAAACGGCGATCTTGATATTTTCCACAACTGAAAATATTTAATACAGACAAGGCAACTAATGTTAAAAATTTTAAATACGAATAAAGAAGTGTTTACGATTCGTCTTATGGGTCTTATGGTTATAATATTCCTCAAAGACTTCAGGATGATAACGAATGCTTTTTTGAAGAGTTACTATTGTCAGGGAAGGTAACTTCAACGTATCAATTTTCTAAAAAAATTGCACTGTGATATTGTTTATTTGGTAATGATTCAAGAGAACTAGATCAAGGTCCCAATTTTTCTTTATAATTTCTTAAAAATGATAAAACGAAGGACTTATTATTTCAAAATTCAAAAATGAGGAGCTGATATCCCACTTCTGTTATACGTATAATTTTTAACCTGTGTCTAGAACCGTTTTTATCATTTTTGTGTTGGATTTGACAGAATATGTCTGAAACATGTACATATTTCGGTATTAATAAAAAAGAAGATGTGATATGATTGTTTGTTTTACAGAATCAACTACAATGATTACATTCTTCTGGGGGCTTCTACTATACTTCGTGTATGTTGCTGTAGTGAATTTTGTACTGGTTATATTTCAAATATAATTTACTGTTATGTTGAAAAGTGGCATATTACTAACGTTATATGCCGCTTAATCATCTGTGCGCTATAGCACACGTTTTAAGCAACTTAGCAATATATCAAAAATGGCATAAAACCGGTTATATTTAGTGACTGTACATGTAACACAGCTAGTTTGTATGCAGTCCGTGATGTGTGACGCAAGTCTATAGCACCAATAAAACAAGTAAAGACTTAGTTTTACTCATACATCATATTCAAATAATTTGTGAATAAATATTAATGTCTAAGACATTGAGCATAATAATGATAATAATCTGCCGTTTGTTAGATTATACACGAGTATTCTTTTTCTTCTCTGTTTACATATTTCCTTTCGCTATAGGATCAGACAAGGAAAACACTGGTGTACACAAAAAAGTAACTTGTGCGCACAAGATGTATAACTTGTGCGCACAAGATAGTAACTCGTGCGCACAAGTTATAATTATTTTTTTGCGTGGCACTCCAGGGCTTAGAAAATCAGATTTTCGAAAATTTACCTAAGAAATTTATCCAAAGGGTGCGTACAGGTGCGTACTCTTTCCACCACTTTCTTTCTCCCATCTCCCACCCACTGATCTCCATTCTCCATTTTCCCACCAATTGCAACTCCTTTGGTATTACTTTTTCCACCCAAATAATATGTAAGTTGTGCAATACACCGGGTTATTATTTTGTTGGGGTCATACAGTTTAGAAGAACTTCGTAACCTTGAAATTTTATTTAAGTTTTCGTGTGTCATAAAGGCAATCGCTTGAAGGTTCTTGAAAATCACATTCCTAGTTCTCGTGTCAATGGTTTAAAAGTAATCGTTTGATAATAAAATGGTGGTAAAAAATAATGAAAACCCGACATTATGTGTACTTTAGGATGTTCGCTTCAGTCATTTTTGTCAGATCGTCAGAACTAGTCTTAAGGTAAATTGTGATGATATATATTCAAATATAACAAAACTGTCGACCAAATAAGTGAACAACGCAAATTTAACAAGTAACGCCTAAAAATTAAAACAACGACATCCACTGGATATATAACAGGTTCTTGCTTCGGAAAAAGCACATAAATTATGTGGCGGGGTTAAACATATGTGTACGCGCTTAACCCAACCAGTTTAAGTTTAAACCTATTTTATTTGCTCAATTACAGCATAACGATTAGACCCAAGTAAAACAAACTTAGGTTGTCTTCTACTATAATAAACTAAGCGTACGATATGTTATACAAAATTTAAAAAATAATAGGCAAAAGCGGAAGAGAATGTCGATGTTTTTGTACATTTTGTATGTGTGTGTGTGTGTGTGTGTTTGGATTATCATATGCGTGAATTTTAGACATGTTACAAGTAGTAGATGTCAATGATACCGCGTCAGAAAAAATCTTTTGAAACTTCCCCTAATAAGACGTTCGACCCGGAAGTACTTAAATTAAGCACGAGCAGTCGTTTGAGATGAAAAAACCAAAACAAAGAAAATGGGACCTGTGATATACTTTGCTCTCACTGTAACTAATATCAGATGAAGAATGTATTTCGTGAAAACTAAGAAACAGTTTGACCAACAAGAATGCAAAGAATTACAGGAGAAGAAGGAAAAATTTGCCGAGCGGCAACAGAAAGATGGTTCTGGTTCAGCCACCGTATCAAGTCCGACAAAACGAGGAAAAAATGAGAAAATCGACAAAAGTAATGTGTTCGAAGATGAACTACCAGATGGTGCATGTTTTCGCCCCAAAGTTGTCACGAAAACACTTGAAGTCAACAGTGATGAATCTGCCGTAAGACCGGCCGAAGTAAGTTTTTATAACTTAAGTATAAAAGTTAGTCATTTCGTGTGTCACAGCATCTTACATTTTTATAATAATTAGGTAATATTTTTAATGACAGATAAACTTGATGAGGGTCATCCTTAAAATAATTTAAAAACATACAGATAACTTTTGTACACAAGTACTGTAATGTTTAGTGTATTCTGTAAAATTTGCATACCCTTAAATAAGGGATAGGGGTTACTTTAGTCATGTTCTTATCCTTACCCATCCCTAAACCCCTAACCACTACACTAACCAGTTTTAACCGATAATCTAACCCTAACAATACACAATATGCCAACTCTTAAGAACCAGGTCCCCTAAAGCACAGGAACATCTGATATATGTACATTTATCCCTGCCAATATCCCTTTGGAGATTAAAGTCCTATTACTCCTATATCTAAAGATGCTTATTGCACCAGCACAAGACCAGTTTCCAAAATACTGCATTAAAAAAAAACAAAAAAAAATTGAGAAAAAAGATGACGCCAATTGAGAAAAAAGATGACGCCACAGATTTCAAAAAGAAAATTTAGTCAGCAGATTATTACAAGGCACCATATAAAGCTAGGAACTTGTAGTCCATTGAATGTTGTTGTTTTTTTTTAAAGTTTTACCTGTTTTACATTGTAAAGTTAAATGGTCAATTATTGTTACATTTGAACATCACTGACCTTTTGAAATTTTTGGGACTTTTTCCATTTTGCCGAATGGTATGAAGGTCTTAGGTACCTGTAAATCATTTTAGATATAGCTGTATATAAGTAGATAATGGTTAAGTATACATTGTTCATTATTCTGTCTTGCTCATGTCATAGTTACATATACACATGTAGTAAGCTAGTGGCTGTTGTACATATACTCAACAGCAGTGCGTAGTAAATTTTTATATTGCTATAATTTCGGCACATGATCCATTGCTGCACAGCACATTAATTAGGTACTTGTAGTACAAAATTTTTATAATGTGCCATTCAGACAGATTCACCATGATAATGATCATGACATCTGCATACATAACACAACCCTTTGATCCTTATTGTATTTGTCCTACATCCCAAATCATTATTTTCAGGATTATTTGTTATTCATAGTGTTGGAATACCACCTGGTCCTGGAAATAATAATCAATTTATCAAAAAAATTTAAAAATTGATTGATTTTTTATTATAATCAATAATTGGAACATTGCTGATTTGCATTATATCATATACATGTGATGTTGAACATCATGATTAGGTAAAAAATATCCTTAATTCATATCTCTAATTTTTATGGCAGATCAATGTTGAAACCGTTTTCTCTTTAACTAATTTAAGATATTAAGCTTGATGACAGTCATGTGGAATAGATAACACATGTAGGTTTAAATTCATTTAAATTTAATAAGTAATTGTCATATGACAGATTATGAGGATATATAATTATACAGTTTTACAACAATCACATAAAATAAGAAACATTTTAAAGGGGATCCTTTAAGTTGTGGTATACTTTAGTGACCTGTAGCAGCAGTTAAAATTTCAATCAAGGGAGATAATAAAATTTTACACCTTAATTGTCTGAGGACCTGTTTGTCATTCGGACAGACAGCCTGATAGGTTTTGTCGGTCTGAAATATTTTTTGTCTGACTGAAAATTTTCTACTACAGATCGAGCATGCACGGCATGCGTCCAAAAATAAATTACGGAACCAGTCACAGAACACTTGGACATTTGATCCGTAAAAAGTAGTGTGAATAAATTACATGATTTATTAAAGTCAAAATCTAATTAATATTTGTATAAAATACATGTATGTTGTTATATAAAGGAAAGTTGGGACCTAAGGTCACACATTTATCATGATTTCAAAGACTTATATGTATATATATTTATATACATTTTCTTTTTCTCTCTGCAAAACTTGTCTTTATTTAATTTGTTTTAATCTTATATATAATGTCATGCTGCTGCATTAGATGAATATTGTAATATTTCTATATCTGTAAATGCTGATTGCAATTAATAAAGTCATTTTAATGTGTGAAATGCATTGAAGCATTCATTTTACCTTATTACAGTTATTTTAAGGTCCTACAAAATGTACATGTAGGTGGAACATATGCACAAACAGATGGAAGGTTAATTGTTTTCTAATGCAAAGCATTAATTGATTTTATAAATCATAATTGTTTCTGTCAGATTACTTGTATAACTAAAGTTGTTATTGATATAAGAAATAATATAAAAATATAACATTTGAAGCTGCATGACAGAAATTAACATTAAGTCTTTACAAAATTAAATGTATGTGACAAAAATAGAAATTGCTATTGGCAAAAGGTTACAAGTAGGTTTAGCAGACATGCAAAGATTGATACATGTACATGTATAATATATTTTTATACGATTCCAATAATTAGGAAAATTATCACAACAACCCACAATTATTAACAATATGCCTCAAAGCAGCTGTCAAGAAAGTAGGAGTGCAACATATGTATGCTACAAATATAGAAGGATATGGTTATTTTTCTAAAGCAATTAATGCAGCTAGCTAAAAATGGAGGGGTACATCACACCACAACTCTTTTGATGCTCACTTCAGTCCTTTAAAAAAGTATTTCTGGATACAATTCAATTAGATGTACAATGTAAAACAACTCATTTTAAATGAAAAAAGGTTTGTCTTTGAAAAATAGAAACAGTCTTTATTGGACTTTATTGTGACCACAAATAAAACTCTGACATATTTGGTATTTCATCTAGGTCCTCAATTTCAGTTGTAACCTTTCCCATCTTTTCAGTTTTGAAATCCCACTGAATCCTAGCTGGAACACTGAAAATTAAGACATTTGCTTTTTCTATGATTTTATAATTGTGTTTTACTATTTTCAAAACAAGAAATAAGGTTGCAATTTAGTGACAACAATGGGCCTATTGAACCTTTTTTCTCTGATATGTATAATATACACAATGTACAGTGCCATGTTGGAGTAGTATTATTTATTTAGTAGTAGTATTTTGATTGTTTATTATTTGTATACACCTGGAAGAAACAATACACAAAGATATTATCTGGTTATCTGACTCACCATAGGAAGTCTGATTCATTTAAATCAATGTCCATTACCATAAAAAACAGGTTAATAGACAAAAATAGCTACTTGGTATAGCAATGGTCCATGGCCAGATGGAAAGGTGGAGTGCCTTTAGTCTCCCTAACAGCACCCTACTCCACTCAAATATAACCCAGAACCCACCTTTGTTTTTACTGATATGAAAGCAAAAGTGTGCAGGAAGACATGCCACTTAACAGAGACATTATCCTAGGCCAACAAGTCTTTGCTCTTACACCTTAAATGTTATGTGATTAGCGGAGAAGTAACAGGTAATTCAATATCTTTGGTTTTACCCCTCCAGGTATGGAACCCAAGACCTTCTACACTTGAGGTGAGCACACTAATCATAACCCCACCAAGCTGGTTCCAAATAGATGGATTTTATAGTCCATTTCAACCTTAGTCCCTAAGTTGTTGTTTTACATGTCACTGCCTTTTACAAGTCGGAGATACTTGCAGCTTGGACTTGAGTTCACAACTAGATTTTCAAAATTTTGGTGATCCCACCATAGAAAAAACCATTAAACTTCTAGTTTTCATAAGTCCAAGAGAAAAATTGTGAGTCAATGACTTGTCTTGATGAGTTGCAAGTATCCATGAATTAGGTCCTAACTTGCATGACCACTCTATTATTTATGTATATGGTACTACCAGAAAACCAGGTTCTCAAAAGAGTCAAAGCACATGATGCTTTTAGTATACTGTACAAGCATTTGAGGGTTCAAGTAGCCAAGTACATGTACATTGAAGGTTTAGATTCTATTCAACATTGCATTTCATGGTTCAGGTTGCTAAATATATTGAAGGTATATAGGGTTCAGGTAGCTCACAACATTGAAGCCAGGTTCCCAATTCTGTGCTATTTCAGATTTCAGGTTTTTATAAAAGTAATGTCAAATTCTATAACACACAGATTTTTTTCACAGTTTGACCTATGTTCATTCATTTTCAAACACATGTATCATCTCAAATTCCTAAAACTGAAAACCAGGGACATATATAGATTATCTACTGTCCCTGTGAAAATTTCTCATTTAATTTATTTGAAGGGAAAAAATAAGGAAACCTTAATTTTAGATGATTTAATGAATGACGCCTGAGCATTGCTGTCACTAGACCTACCGCGGTAATTTTCATTTATGGTCACCATTGTAGATATCCTAAAAATTACCCTTTCTGCCCTCATTTTTCACGTACAATGTACATGCATGTTTCTTGGTGAATTACATATAGGTGTATATACATGTAAATGACATATAAGAATCTAATTTTAGGAAATGAATTTCAAGACACAACATGTACATGTACACATGAGTCTACACCCAAGCAACTAAAAAACTAAGAAAAAACTACCCATATTATCATGCTTTATACCGTTATAATTGTACCCATGCTAATATTTGTATAACATATTTGTTGCACATTGTACTGTTTAGCAATGAATCTCTGTATAATTACATTTAGTGCATAGAATTTAGATGATCTAATTTGTGTAAGGGTAATCGTGTGACCTTAATTTTGAACAAAATCCAAGACAATACATGCTTCTGTTACTACTTTTGATGATGGTACTTGCAATTTGCATTTCTTCCATTAATCACACAAAATGTGCTATGGACAGCACTTATATACTTGGTGATTGGGGCGTCTCTTGGCAGTATATGTTCTAACCTCCCACCTTTTTTCATATATTTCAAAATGGGTTAAACACAATTCAAACACATATTATGAGATGTAAATAAAGTCCTATCTTCCATGCCCATGTGCCTGTGCCATGCTTTTAAGACACAGTTGCTATTTTATACATGTATTTGACCTTGTGTTTTATGATTTTTCTGTTATTGATTACCCTCTATTGACCTTATCACATATTTGTCCCCTGCCGCAACGCTGTGTTGGGGATATGGTAATGCCGGACATCCATCTGTATAAGGGCTCTAGCAAATTTATTTCTCATCTGATTTGGATAATATTTATACAGTAGCTGTAACTCAATGATATCTCGAGGGAGTTTGAAGATGAGTCCTGGTCAAATATTTTTTTAGGAGTTATGCCACTTGGTCATTTAGAAAATTGACAAAATATCCTTGTAAGTGCTCTAGAAAGCAAATTTATTTCTCACCCGATTTGGATAATATTTATACAGTGGCTTTAACTAAATTTTATCTCAAGGGAGTTCAAAGATGAGTCCTGGTCTAATATTTTTGTAGGAGTTATGTCCCTTAATCACTTAAAAAATTGACAAAATATCATTGTAAGTGCTCTAGAAAATTTATTTCTCAACCTATTTAGTTATTTATACAGTAGCTTTAACTCAATGATACTTCAAGGGAGTTCAAAGATGAGTCCTTGTTGAATATTGTTGTAGGAGGTTTGCCCCTGAAGCACTTAGAAAATTGAAAAATGTCCTTGTTAGCACTCTTTGCACATTTATTTTGCATCTAATTTGGATAATAATTAATATTTATACGGTAGCTTGAACTATGTGATACCTTACAAAAGTTTGAAGATGAGTCTTGGGGGAATATTTTTGTAGGTGTTATGCCCCATAATCACTGAGAAAATTGACAAAATGTCCTTGGAACGCTCTAGCAAATTTATTTCTATTATGATTTGCAGACTCAATGATACCTCAAGAGAGTTCAAAGATGAGTCCAAAATTTTGTAAGAGTTATGCTTCTTAATCACCTAAAAATTGAAAAAATGTCCTTCTTTGGGCTTGTGTCTTTAAGTCTTGAAAACTTTGCTGTGTTTTCATTTAAATTTTTATATTTTTTGTCATCCAAAAACTTGTTTCACAATGCCATTCAGTGGGGGACTTTGGAATGCTGTTCTATTTTCAGTATAAAACTGAGTTGAAAAATTTTGCCTATTCCAGTGGCACATGTTACCTATTACAGCCGCATGTCTCTATCCCATCATGTATAATAAAGTTCCCCCTCCCTGTCCCTGAGCTTTTACATGCCATTGAAACCACAAAAATGACATTTTTAAGTGGTAAAGCATGTCCTGTTTCTTTATTTGTGTTTGTAGCAAACATATCCCAAATTGGGAACTACTATCTTAAGAAACAAAACAGCAGAATTAATTCACCATTCTCCACTTAGAATATTCATATGGTGCTCAGTCATGTGTTGAATTTTTATGAGGTTAATAAATAAATATCTATACAGACACCTCATGAAATGTTGGATAATGCCTTTGAAGTTGTTTCTGCAGGCAAAAATATATCATTTATGGGTGATAGATTTTGATATTTAGCTATTTAATCTGTAAATTGAGCTTTTCAATCTTTAACCTTCTGGTTTATAGTAGTTATAATGTACGACTCAGAGATCTGTGTTATGAACATATATGGGGACAAAAAAACTGAAGTTAGTGAAAAACTGGAACAAGGTGTTATATGTATGTAATATTCACCGTTTCCAAAATTTTCTTTGTTTCCAGTTCACTTTGCAAGGTAATCAGAATAATAATTCTGTTTTGGATCAAGGGTATATCTCAAAGTGAAAAGGCAGATTGGTCCCAGAATGTAACTGGTCATATCTCAGTTCTAACATTTCAGAGGGCTTAATTTTTTTTCGACATTTATGGAGTTCATTGGTCTAACAGTGTGTTAACTCCATGGTAATGCAAGGTGAATGACCAGAAGTAGATTCCTATGGGAGATAGGAATACAATTTTCTGTACATTGACACTAGATATTATATAGTAACCCAATACCAAATTAACCTTTTTTGTACATCATGACCTACAAAACAAAGACATTGATTTTAATTCAGAGTAGTTATGGACAAGAGAGAGAGTGTATCATGTGCAAATATAAAACAGTATACTATGTTCTAATTAAATTCTGTTGCATTGAGGTAATTTGAATATATTTAAGGAGCCATTTAGAATTGTTTGAGTAAATGGAATGTTTGAATAATCAAGGTTCAAAAACATTTTAAAAAATTCTGAATGGTCTGGCTTCAGTTTAATAAAACGTCTTATATTGAGATTTTCCTTTTTTCCTCAAATATTGAAAGTGCTAGCATTTGATTGGTCAGGTATTAAGTTGAGGAGATATTTAGGAAACTGAAGCCAGAAAAAGGAAGCTGAGGTGCCCATGGTGTAAGTGACCTGTGTCAATGTTTTGACCTCTTGCATGATGCATGAACATGACAAATATGACATTGTACATGCCAATACATAAGTAAACATGTATGGTAATGTGACTTATCAAGGTAACCAATGTTTGGTTATCAGTTAAACACTTCAAAATCCTGATATGAATATTTACTACATGTACAAATTGGAAGGTGTCTTTAATGCAAATTTTCTTTATTATAGTTAAGTGAATTTCTTTGACATTTATAAATACATGTACAAATTGTTCTAGTCTGCTGTTTCCACAAATATTACAAAATTTTATTAGATTGCCAGAGCTCCAGATACAATTTTATGTATTGGGTAAATTACTCACCTCCTTACTCAACCAATTGGGTCATGAATTGTTTATTGCTTTGCAGATTTAGCTTTACCCTTTATTTTGCCACTTATTGGGCTTTTAACTCCCAAGTTCTTGAAACTATTGGGTTATTTCCATCATTATATAACATTAATGAATACAATACTCTAAAACATACAAAAAGAATAGCCAGCTTGAAAAAAGAGATTCCTTATAAACTTTTCAAATGTTGTAATATCATGAATATAGAACTTTAACAGTAACTTATCTTTGGTGCATTTATTATCAGTCTTCATTTCCATATTCAACCTACTTCAGTACAGTGATTTTGGGTGAAAACTCAGGTTGTTGTCAACAAGTGCTTTAAAACATTTAGGATTAGTTTTCTAAAGCAGTGATATTAAGAAAAAAGGAAAAAGTTAAAAACAGTAACAATGCATGCAGCCCTGACATCAGGTTGTGTATACATAGATGTACATGTATATGTGTCCTACAAACCAAAGGGGAAAGACTTCTATTTGAACTCTCTGGTTGATGGAATAAGTGAAATACATATAGAGAGGGGGTTCAAAAGAAAGTCTTGTCACCAAAGGGATATATGTGGTAAAGAATCTTATTTGGCCCAATTTTCAGTTAAAATTAGAGATTGCCTCTTATCTTCTATAAATGTCTTATACATTTGTAAGTTTGGAGCAACACTAAGGCCAAATAAACTTAATAACTATATTTTCATTCATCTTTTGAATTAAAATTGGGGTATGTGGGTGGATTTTATTCTTTATTTTTATCTCACAGATATTTCCTACAAACAACCTTAAAAGATAATTTAATGTATAAAATTTGTGCTTAACTTTGCAAAGATATGCAGTAAAATATATTAAACCTAGACCAGACAAGAATTGGCCACAGCAATTCTTGGAATTGTGACTATTATAAACATTTTAAAAATTAGGGCAATTTTTAAAATGTTTATAATAGTCATAATTTTTTAAATTTTTTTCAAATATTTCAGGGGCAGGTGGGGATGAAGATCTAGCAATTATTTTTAATTGGCCTTAATAAATAATTCTCTACAATCAAACATGTTTGAACAAATTTTATCTTTAAACATAGAACATTTCACTCTTGTTATGTATTTGTCTTATTAAGGAGCATATATATATATACACTTTATTTCATATTGGCCATGGAAACTTATATTTTGGGGACCAAATACAGACCTACTCCTGTAACTACACTTAAAGTCCTTTATTTCCAAATTGTTCCTTGAGTTCTAGGTAAAATGTTGAAAAAATACACATCAATATGTCCAAATGTCCATCAGCTTTAGGGATCTGCATCATTAGCTTGCTGTAGATTACCTGTACTGAGGTTAATCTAATAAAGTCATTAGTAGTTGATAAAAAATAACACAAATTGTTTTGATGATATTCTTTGTCTGTTTTGTTAACAAGCAGATCAATTGCATTGTTATCATTATCATGTGTAAAGTAGGCAAACAATACATTGAAAATATGTTTATTGTAAATATATACATGTATAACTTTACTGGACTATATTGTAAATGCGTTTGAGTTATTGATGCTGCACTGGAAAATAAAATATAAAATCAATTTTGAGCACATAAAATCATGGTACTGAAACAAATGTGATATCTGAGCAGATTATGGACAAGTTAACCAGAAAATTAGGGCCAGTCACAATTAAACTTTAGTGGGAAGGTCCCCCTTAAAAATTCAGTTTGCCATCTTTAAATGGCAACAAGTTCCAAGCCAAACTTAGGTTAACATAAAAATATATGTAAAAAATTTGCTGGAAGATCTAAATTCACCTCTGGATCAAATCACTTTGCATATAGAAACAAAGTTTGACTTGAATGGTCCTTAAGTAAAAATAACTTCTGACATTCTTTCTGCTAAAAATGGCTGCCATAGCTTAAGTAAGTATAGAACTTTTCTTAAATCACTTGGTTTGCAACCAAGATGGCCATCACAACAATGAATAGTTGAGTGAAGATTTGGGAAATTCACTTAAAAATTCAATATGTTTTGCATACAATCCTCTGAAATTTGAATATTATAAAGAAAAGAAAGAGTAAATGTCTTTCAACTCTATGGGGCCTTCAGCACTCTCTACGAAAAACTCTACATTGCATGTTCTGCATGTATACCAAATTGTTGAAAAGCATACCAGTGACAAAAATAGAGGACAGGAAGATGACCTCACTGATGTTGCATGTCAATCCGGCAATAAACAGATTATCGTTGGTCATCCGTATCCATCTCGATTTGTTAGTATGTTCAAGGCGCATGTTAGTATGGGAACATGATTGATTATATGAAGATGAAATATTCTGTGGTTACAAAAGATTGAAAGATTTTCTGTTCTGAATATGCAAAATTTCATAAAAATTGCAAATGCCTGGATGATATACAGTCAGGGGACCGACTTGTACAGGTCAGCAATTTCTGACCTGATGAAGTCATTTTGCACTGGTTTTTTCAAGTCAGTGTGTTTTGTGAGATTTATACTTTTTCCTCAATTTAGACAGGGACGTATATAAAGATCTATATATACGTCCCTGATTTAGACAAATAGATATTGCTTTTGAACATATTAAGTTGATAAAATGAACTGGTGTTAAGTTTTCCTGGATATAACACTCATATAAGCAGAAAAATATGTTTTATATTGACGTATCTTAATATTTTTGAAAGAAAACATAAGTCTCAAATATTGGGCTGTAAAACCATGCCATCCTATTTTTCATGCAAATAAATATAATTTTCTTGGATTCAGAAAATATTTTTCTTTTTAAAGCATTAAATCTTATTTGGGTGCTTGACCCATTAGAGCAGGAGGGTGGCCTTAAAGGTCATCTTTAAAGACACTTTTCTGACTTGTTTGAAGGTCAGTTTTTACATAAAAATCTAAATTGTTCAAGTCAGAATTACTGTTTTGACTGCAAAACTTTATATTTACCTAGAAATATTAAAATTCAAGATCAGGATGACTAGTCCATGCTAATTATAACCATATGTTGCTGTTATGTTGACTGACTTGTTCAAGTCAGAAAATTACTGACTTGTTCAAGTCGGTCCCCTGACTGATATACATGTATTAAAGTAGTTTTGATGATACTAAACCAAAAGCTTTATTAAATCATAGGGCAGCCTTAGGTACAGATATGGTCTAATTTGTGTTATTGTTGGTAAATTAGGGGTCAGGAGATGCATGGTAAAATAATGTTTTTTCTATTATCCCTGTGATTGGAATTCTCGAAATTCTGACATACCAGGTACTGAAAATTGACTTATGCAAACAATATTTTTTCAGATTGTATGTGTTGATCAAAATCCACAGTCTTGTTTGCATCAAGCTGAATTTCAAAATTATGTCCTATGTAAGCTCTTGGTTCTTTGACCTAGCTTACAAAATTTAGAACAATGCCCATACAATTCATTACGATTGATATTGATGAAAAATTAAATTATAGATAATTAGTTACCAGGCATGAAAAATAACAAAATTAATAAAATGTAGGGAAATCATAACTCCAATATGTAACAGTACCAATGCTGTCAATTTATGGTCTTATTTTGATCAATATGGGAAATCCAGAAATCTCAGTTTTATGAACTTACATGTACTTAATTGGTCATAACAGGAAAAAATATATCTCTTTAACGTTTTATTCTGTCAGAATAGACACAGAAAATATAGAGATTCTTATATTTTCACAGTAGCACCTGTATAAGCTTTATCATGTGGCACAATGTCAAAAAACCTATCTTAAGTAGACAAAAAAATTCTGTCTGCATATTGTCAAGGCAAAAAAAGGCAGGGAAGATCTCAAAATGTTTTATATTATCTGTGATAAAAGGTAAATGATTCTTTAATAAAATGTGACATAAATTATATTCTGTAAAATGAGGTTAAAAATACATGTACATGTAGTTGAACATAAATGCTTTCTTTATTTAAAAAAAAATTATGTAAAAAATGCATATAAAAAGAATAATTTATTGTTAGATGAATATTACGACCTTGCATGTATGCTTGTTTAATGTATCCCCTGCTGTGGAATGATGTAAATTACTTACAATATTATACTTTAAGGTAGATTTCAGTGTCTAGGAATGATAGTAAAGCAATTTGATAATGATAACATAAATAAATCTGGCATCCCAATGTCAATTCAACCATGTACAAAACTTTGATAAATAATGCAAGTTGCTGTTCTAATTTCTAAAAATAACTCACTGCACTGATTAAAATTGTATAGCATTTTTGAGATGGGGTGGCTATAGACAGACAATTTTTATCAGAAGGTGGAATTAGATGAGAGAAAAGGGACATGAAGTTTAGGAGAGTTTGGGGAGAGCAAGGTAGAGAAATGTTGATTTGATTGGTAGCCTACTTTTAAGTCATATTGCTGTGGTACATGACATTAGATAAGGAAAGCTTAAAATTACCTAGAGTTTACAGTGTACCATTTCAGCTTGGGCAGGCAGTGGTACATGACATTAGATTAGGAAAGCTTAAAACAAGTTGCTTTCTTTAAAAAAAGAAAAGCAATACGTGAACTGTAGATGTGGTTAGGTAAATAATATTTGCTATGAAGATCCTATCAAGTCATTTTTTGTGTTGTTTTGTTTTTTTTTTTGTGATCACTCATCAGGTGTCTAAATGTAAGAAATATAAATCTACAAGTCAGTCCACTACCTGTCTCAA
>JAULBM010286706.1:0-16130 GCA_032357055.1 Geukensia granosissima | reverse complement strand
TCTCCTAGCTTCCAGTAAAACCTCCAGTAATCGACTCTGCCATACGTGAGACGCCATTTTGTGAGCTTCCTCTCATGGCGGTCATATCTATTTGTGACGCAATAATTTTTTGACGTCACAATCCAGGCAATAAATGTCGGAACATGTATGGCAGAGATGTATGTGTCTGACGAAGAAGTACTATACTCTCTGTTTCGGAGATTGAGGTTCTACACCTGGCAAAAATCCTGAATATTCCATTTCTTAATCCCGGAATAGTCTGGTATTTATACATACCGCTCAAACAGCGTAATCCTTTGAGATGGGTTTAACATGCAGGCAAAAACCAAATGCATATTTCTATACACTGAACGCTCTCGGGTACTGGGGTCTTGAAAGAACATGTTCTATAGCCCACAAAGAGTTTGAGAGAGTGCCATTGCCATAGGTCTATATAGCTATCTTTCAGTCTATTTAGATATATCGAGCCTCGTGTTTTTTGTTTTCTGAGAAAGGTTAACTTCTATTGGTTTAATTGGTTCAAATGCCACACCACTTTAATATTTTTTTATTGAGAAATTAAGTTTTAAAGATTTAATTGGGTAACTTTGATTTCAAAAAATAATCAAGGGCAAAATTGATAAGTGATAAGTACAATGAAACTATGAAACGTTTCATTTATGTGCAAACAAATGAGAATTCATAAGTGGCTGACATCTTATTTGCTTACGCACAATGTTTTAAAGCACTAACAACCGGCTGGAATATACTTAAGTAATATTACATGTTTATAAATATTAGCTTGAAAGATTATTAGCTTAATCAATGTACTACCGGTATCTTACTTATAATGTTTGACTAATAATTTCTCATCGAGAATACTTAGGTTGTTTGCTTTTTGTCATGTCAAAATATGTCATAGAAACATTGTCGGAAAATTAGAGCAATTGATCTGCTTATTAACTATAAACGATATAGATAACTTTCGAATCTGAGCACTTAGGGGGAAGGGTGCACGGGTTTCCATCACAACCCATATTTTTAAAGAAAGGGTTGTTTAAAGGATAAGAAATGAATTTTACATTTCTTGTGAGCCTATTTTATCTATTTAAGTTCGTAAAAGGCCCACAATTTAATATGAAGTAGTTATGTTTTCGAATGGTTAAGAATATTTTTATATCGGAACAAAAAAGGTAAATCAGGATATAGTTTCATAATTATACATATACTTTTCCGCTCTGCACTATTCAATAAACGATTCAAATAAACAAGAAGTTACAAATCACTAAAAAACACAAAAATTTTCACCAACCTATTACCAATCAGGCGCGTAACATCTCATAGCACCATCAGGCGCGTAACATTTCATAGCACCATCAGGCGCGTAACATCTCATAACACCATCAGGCGCGAAACATCTCATAGCTCCATCAGGCACACCTGCATAAGGATTATTTCTCAGCTGATGTGATACTCCAGGACTTGTTATTTTTAGACTTTTAATAGAAATAGTAATTGAAGAGTAATAAATGGAGAATATTGGTTTCACGAATATATGAATGCTGAATGTTGCTTATCGTCCAGCGGCGAATATTTCAAATATATTCAGGACTAGAGCATTTATCTGTAGACATTATTCTGACTCTGTGCAACATTCCCCAGATACAAGTCACTTAAACCAGACATTATTCTGGGCCAACCAGTCTCTGATCTTACTCCTAAATGGAGAAGCAATATATACAAATTATATTTGGTTTGTTCTAGCCGGGTACCGAACCCAAGACCTTCCGCACACGAGGCGTATACACATCTGACCAAACACCACCGAGGCATAAGCGGATGTATCATATAGCTATGTGTGCTTTTTAGTTTAAATATAGAGGAAAATCAGGTAGTTTTTCTTACAATGAACAAACTGTTCAATTTGAAATTTCTTAAATAAAAGACTTGATTTTCGAAAAGGAAATATAATAAAACGTTTAAGACATAATTTAAAATCTTCTCACAATGTTGACATTCGAAACATATTGCACTAAGTAAGCTGCGCATACCGTTTGGCTTCCTATTTCGATTTGTTTGGATTTAAGTACTTCTTTTGCTTCTTTAACTAGTATGTTTCAATCTCAGACTTCCTGTGTTTTGGTTCTAATGCTACTGATGAGAGGAAACTCCTTGAAATGTACGTAAACCTATAGAAATTTACCATATTTATTCGACATTGGAAAACTTGTTTTCAATTTACTATTACATTGAAATTTAGAGAGAAGAACATTATTCTACAAAACCATAATTATTTGATAAATTCTTGATGGTTTGAAGTGAAATCTTCATATCATTTATCTGTAAATCTGTGTATTTCTGACTGCGAGTTAACAAAAATCATTGGAAATATGCACAACTTTCATGGGCAAACTTAGACTGTTAGCTATAATTATGATATTTGATTAAAAGTACGTTCAATCCCCATTCAAATATACCATATTTTGGTTTAATATTAGAAAATTACGCCAAATCTGATATCCGAAAGGCTCCAGACATGAAAGGAATAGACAATTTGTCTGCAAAACCTTTAGAAATGACGTCCTAATAAATTGTGACTTAATATTACAATGAAAATATTGTGGTAAAATTCAAATGATCATTAATCTCTAATCCCTTAATTGATTTAACACTCATACAGAATGTAATCTTACATACGATAAATTCTTAGTTGTGTTATGATTGAGCATAATCTCTTATATAAATATTACACAATTTCAGACTTTGTTTTTTACCCGAAATACGTGATGGACAAGAAAAGAGGGATGAGAAAGGCGGCGAAAAGGGTTCAGTATTGTCTGTAAGTAATTTTTTGGATTTCTGTTTTTCAGATATTCCACTTGCTTACGATTTGCAGCTATTATATTTTGTCTGAAAAGATAGGTCATGGTGGAAGCCACGGTAAACTGCAATTCAACCTAATCTTTAAGACGTAATCTTAGAATAATCAAAAGCCTCAGGATTTTTACCTTAAGAGCTGCATATATGGCAATAACGTTACATGGGCATATTCGTGGACCTTTTAAGGGGCTCAGGGGCTCTTAGGATCCGTCTTTTCCCTCGAAGGCTTTTGTAAATGCCTGGGTACTGCCAAGTTCCTAATATTTTTAGTTATTAAGATTATATCGTTTTAAGAGAAAAATGTCGAAGCGATATTGTACTACCTCCGCCCCGACATCCAACAGTAAAGACCCTTCTTGTCATCGGAATCTTCTTGAACGGTATGTGTTAGCGTCAAACCAAGTGGGAAGATCAGAATCATCTATATACACATAGAAAATTTACATATATTCCTTTTAGTGAGAAACATTCTGAAGATGTTGTTCTATCCCGAGCCAGGAACCTGTAGTCCAGTGGTTGTTATTGTTTAAGTAGTCATTTATTGTTATTTATTCACATTGTTGTAATAGATTAGGTCGATTGTCGTGTTTTATGTAAAGTTTCACATTTTGTATTTCAGGGCCTTTTACATTTTCCGTTATGGTATGGACTCTGGTCATTGTTGAAGGCCGTAATGGAACCAGTAGAAGTTAAAAAATCTACAGTTTTTTTGGTGTCTCATGGACAATCATGCCACATCTCCTATTTTTATATATCTTTTACAGTTTAATCGTCCTCTCTTTGTGTGCTAGCGGTAATTTCACTCAATTTTATCGATTTCTTATGCAGAATAAGACACAAATTAACCCCATACTTTTCCATTTTTTATCCTTTTTTGCGTTAAAAAGGGAAGATCCGCCCCGGACTTTATTCCTGTAGAAACTTTGGCACAACAGGATCCAAATGAAATTACCTGAAAGCTTGCGAATATACAATTAACTTGTTTATAGATATATAATATATTTGGTGTGTGGGAACTAGACTTATATCTGGTATAACATTTTCCGGGTAGATTTTTTATTCCGATACACGTCATGACGTACTCTAAGTAAACAAAAGAGATTACTTTGATGTCGCGTATCACAGAGCTTGAGTGACTATTTAAATGATTAATTTCTTCTGTAAAAACTATTTAAAGATCAAAATTCTGATACAAAAACCGCTCATTATAAATTTTAACTGACGATCTTAAGGTTTAATTTACAATTTTATTGAACTAAAACATCAGATTCTTTGTTTATCAAAATGAATAAATAAACAAATGATGTGTACCAAATTTGCTTAAATTCTTGGTTAGTTTCAAGATAGTTCATTTAATCACGTGATTAAAGGTAGATATTTAAAGTGATGCAAATTCCTCTCAGTTTTTAAGTTGTTTTAAATCTGAAGAAAAATTTAATATATAAAAGTTTACATCCGTTTTAAGTGGATATAACCGATTCAACTTTAAGGTAAGCCAAAAATGACAATAATATATCAAAATTTTCAAAATAATATGAAATAAAAAAAAACTATTAAAATAAATATGTTTAAACTTTAAAATGAGATAAAAATGGGAGTGAATTCACTTATTTTTGTTACTTCCGGAATAAAGGTAATAATTTAAAATTTGAAATCAATGTTTCCTGGTTTTAAAAATATGGCATAAGTAAACATAAACAAGAACAAACAAAAATTTGAAAAAAGAACGTATTTCAAATTCTGTAAAAAGATATTTATCGCGGATACATATACAATTGTTTAATTCGAAAATTCAAAACGTTTGCACCTAATAGTTGTCCTTACTGCCATGACAGTTTGCACCTAATAGTTGTCCTTACTGCCATGACAGTTTGATTTGGTTTACTATTCCGATTATTTTAATTTATTTACTTCGTTTACTATGCTTGGACCTCGGTTAACCTTTATTTTGGTTCTGATATTACGGATGCATGCGGTGCTTTTCCCCTTACCATATTTATTTAACATATATAAACTTGTATTTTTAAACTCAAACATAAAACTGTAGATCCGGTATTGAATTTTAATGTTCACATATGGATAAATGCATAGAACGGCCACGTTACCATCTTTCTTTGTAATGGCAACAAATCTAAGATCTAAATTAGAAAAGAAGACAAACAGAAGACTGCAATCAAATATACATTTATTTACAGCTTTTCACAAGCAGTGGTTTTCCGCTCTTGTTGAAGGCCTTGAGGAGACCTCTAGATTTGAAAATTCCCTCTGTTTTTCTCGTGATTGGAGTGCGGACACTTTGACATCTACCCAATATATTGTAATTTTCATATTACTGTCTGTTTCACCTCATGATTGCATTTAATTAAACTAGTTCTATGCAGTTCATAAAAAATATTGTCAGTCTATGAAAGAATCTTGTAATGGCGACCTATTTGGATGTGGGTCTCATGGCTATCACCCCCCCCCCCCCCAACATTATCGGTAAACGGAATTTAGAAAAAGATTTAACTATCTTAACGGCAACCAAATTGGGGGTTAAAATTATTACATGGTGTTCTAGTTTGTCCTGTTCTCATGTGAAAATTGTTGATTTTTGTGAAAATTAAAGTTTCGACAATGCTTAAATTTTTGCATTTCTTGTGCCGCCATGTTTTTTTTTAATAACGCTGCGTATAAACAGAGACATATAATACATATAATAGTATTGTATTATATGTCTCTGGTATAAATATACAAATAGATATAAAATCTACCAAAATAACTTTCATTTTCTAAAATTTATAAATCTTTTGAGCCTAAACAGTTCCAATGGAAAATGACAAAATTTTAAAATTTTCTCAATAAGTGGAGAAAACTAGGAGCATGTACAAAAAATCCGAAATACATTGTTGTTATTTTAACGCTTCCACTCTCAAATTCATTTGCCACATTTCACCTATTGCGATGATCGAACTTAAGTTTGTACACCTACAAGACGTTTAGCATGAAGGTCAGCGGTCCTAGCCATCCGTCCCCAAAAAGGATTTTAAGTGAGTAAGTGTTACTTGTACCTCTCACGTAGATAGAAGCTTTTAATTAGGACCTGTATTTTCATACACGGTGTTCAGATTGTAAGATTCACTAGATGAGATGTATTTTTGTATTTAAGGTGTACTTGTAAACCGAACTAAAGGACATTTCCCCTGTTCAATTTTAATATGAATGACAAAACAAAGTCACACACCGGTGTAATATTTGAACTCCACAAGTGTTTTTCTCTGATTTTGATTTCAATAAGTATCTATATATGGTATTTTATGATGAAATTATTGATAATATCATTATTTTAAGAATCATTCAAAACCGACCGCTTTAAATAGAGATTGTGGCTGTGCATGGTTATTTTCAGTTCAGGAAATTTCTTGGAAATTTAATAAAGTCATACTTTATCTTATTTCCGATCTGTTTTCTACTTTCACTGGTGAAATTATACTCTCCCACTTCATCAGATTTGAGGAAATGTATAGCCGCTTCCCTTTACCAGTGAATAAATGGGAGAAATAACATTCAAAATGTAAAATGTGACAAATTGAATAATAAAAATCGGACTGGAGGTGATTCATGCATATCAAAACTCACCGAAACTAAACTTATATTCAATTTAGACACTGTTCCTGTAAACATGGTCGTTGTTATTTAAGCTTTACACATTACAAATGGCCGTCTGCAAGAGTTATCCGGCTCTTGAATAAGAAATAAATGATTTTCTCGCCAAAAAATCATAAATGCCAATAATCATGTTAATATATGAGGTATGTAGATTGAAACATCATCTTTAGATTGGTGGGCTTTCCCACACCTATAGTTAACAGTGTATATGGTTTTTGCATGGCCTCTTTATAAATTGTCAACGTATTCATTAAAGGAACATACCATTTTTAAATGTCTAATTAAGATTTTTCAATTTTAATGATCTTCTTCGAGCTATTAATTCTTGTGTATTGAAAGTATATAAATGCGCATAGCCTTGAAGCATATGACATTACCACCTGTAAAAATTAATGAATTCGTAAATAAAGACTTTTAAAAGCATTTTAAAAATATTTTACAAATAATTAACACTTAATTAAATTTAAGTACCCATTCCTTTGGTCAGTTTTTTTTCGGATTTCCTGTTATTCATTAAAGGAACATACAGACGCAGAGACAATGCAGTGCATTCTGCATATATTTCGGTACCACGAAAGGCTTCCTTTGGAGGAAAAGTTTTTAACTAGAAAATTTTACCTAATTAGTATGGTTTTTCTATGCTCCTTTATGTGCGCACGCAGGGATTGATTTAAGAGAGGGAAGAAGTTTCATTCATAAACTGTCTTAAGGATGTTCGCTGGTCATGTTCAGTCGGTTTTACACTTTCTCTGGGTTTATTCAATTCATTTGTGTCCAGTGACCAAAACTTTTTATTCAAATTTTATGCAACACACTTTAAAATGTCATTTGGAAAGATTTAATGTATGGAACTTGTTATTTCGCTCAAGAATGAGCTTTAAGAGACTTACCTAATTTTCAATGCTTATATCTCTAAAACTGCTGGCACATTATTTTCACTGCTTATTTTGTTTCAATATAAAATGTCCTGAAAGTTATCACAACCCATGGTATTTTTTTAACATTCGAACATTTAAGTGGTTTATACCAACTCCACTGATATTTATTTATTATTAGTTTTAAAATTCCATTTTGTCTAGTTACACAATAAAACAGTTGGGTTTAACGTATATTATCTAAAATCTATTTTACCCGTTGTCTGCTATAAAAGCGGAAGCACTTTAAAGATTCTATCAGTTTATAGACATAAAGGTGGCAAAATATCAATTTTCCACTCAAGGATTAAAATATTCTTTTCTGATGTTAGATTTTTCGTGATTTCCATTTGTTTTAAACTAAACAAAGTGTAACATTGTGGTGCTTTCTTCCCAGCACTAGATTTTCTGTCAGGACGACGAAATAAGGAATAAACCCAAAAAACCAAAATAACAAAATAAATGAAAACAAAGTGAAAATATTAACTGTTTGTTTTCGTTAATGATTAATTGAAATGAGAATTTAAGTTCAATGAACAGCTGATTATTATGTGTAACGGAAAGCAATTCCATTTATATACCAATAAAGAGGCGTTTCTTTACGTATTCAGTTTCGCTCCAGTTTTTATGTCTTGTAAACATTTAAATTAATTGTCTTGTTTTGGTTGAGAAGAAGACCAGTAATTTTTTAATTTTGTTAGAACTCGTAGAACTCTTCATTCATTCAAGATGGCAACATTTCTTTCTAGGAAGGTTCAGAAAGCAGACAAAAATTCTAAAATGGAAAATGGAGACTTAGAAAAGGAACAGGATGCGTCCCTGCCATTCTTCAATAGACAAGAAGGTAAGAGAAAGTTATGTACCCGGAACTATAAGAACAGATTCTCTGTTTCAAGAAGCCTTATTAATTTTGATATCTTTTCTTTAAAAATGAAAAATGTGTAAAACGGCGATTGGGGAAATACAACTGCTTTTGATATAATTTTAAGCATCATTGACTTAATTTACTGGTGGGTTAGGTAGGAGCCAGGAATTATGTCTGTGCAAGCTCATTATTTCTATGGCAGTTTATTCAAGAAAATCTGTCTTTAAGAAGGGTCAAAAGTTGGGTAAAATTATTTTTTGCAAAGACAAACACCGACAGATAATTTTCTTTCGGCCAAAACCATGGCAATTCATTTCTCCCAAAATATTCTAGCCCCTTCCCATCCCTGAAAATCAAATTGTTCGTGGCCCAGCATCGCGTTCTAGAACCGTATTGACGCATTGACAGTATAAGGGAGTACCAGTCGATTTTTATGGGCTAGGACTAAATTTGAATTACAACCTGTTTCTTGTTCCCAGGAAAACAGGAGGAATCCGACCTGTAATAGACCGGTCTACTCTAAACATTACATTTCAAAACAGAATCGATCACATACCATTAGGCGTCACGATTTATCGACAGGAAGTAAGTATACCTATGGGCACCAATTTCGCCCCTTTTATTGCAGATTTGGTTTCTTTGTTGCTATGAATCACAGTTATGGCAAAATTAAAAAAGACCCTTCGAGACTGGGTTTAGTTTTTCAGTTTAATAACTATTAAGATATATGGATGATGTCTGCCTTAGCATTAAACATCCTATAATTTCAGAAATTTTCCAAAGAAATTTATAAAGCAAAATTACTTTGAATAAATTAGACGCTAAATAAGTTCATATTCCCTTTTAGACTTAGATTTTACAATTGAACAAGTTTGTATTCACGGAAATTTATGACGAAACAGACGATTTTTCCTCTCATGTAGTAAACTTTCCCTTTCTGGAAGTTTTGGAAGTCAACTTCACTCTTCATTCTTTGGGCATTCACCTCCTTTATTATCTGATTCTCTTCTAAAGATATTCAATCTAGACACTCTTTGATCATATACTCAAACTAAAATCTATCTGGTTTATAGTCCTGGAAAGAATCTTTCTGGGGGAACACTATAGGGCAATTTCTGTCAACAGAGAAAATCATCCTTTTCTTTCAGAAAATCCACCCGTGGTTTCACAGATGTCTGTTGCATCTCGCCTATTTCTTCAACTGATTGGTCTTATGAACTCCTTAGAAGATTTCATTTCTTTTGGAAATCTAAAATTTTCCTCCTCCCCAATTCCCCGTCAGTTCTGGATTCCTGCCTTCCAGGATTAAGAAATTCACCAGTCAATGTTACATGGCGTTCACTGCATGGTTGTATATCAGTGAGAATGTATTAAGGAGCTATAATTCATGAAAAAATCCAGAACATAGTTACTTATGACTAGAGAGTATACCGGTAATAACTGGGCCAAAATTCAGTCCAACAAGGCCAGACAGAACTAAAAAGTTATTAATCAAAGTGCTGTTGCTTTTTCATTGCCGGGGAAAGCCGACAATACTGTCGAATTCCCACGTGGTGTTTCTTTTACATAAGAAACAACAGTTAACGAGTCGGCCTCTCTTAGTAGTTGACTTTCTGCATGGGGTTTACTTATTGAGATAAAGTAGCAATCTACCTATTTAAACTCAAATTAGTATTGGTGGACATAATATTAGTATTGGTGGATATGAACTAATACTGGGGGACGTGAAATTAGTTAATTCATATCCACCAATACTAATTTCGACGTGAAACTAGTATTGGCAAACGTGAAATTTGTATTTGTGGGCATGAAATGAGTATTTTTGGACTTGAAATTAGTATTGGTTGACATGAAATTGTATTGGTGGACTTGAAATTAGTATTGATGGTCATAAAATTAGTATTGGTGGACGTGAAATTAGTAATGGTGGATATGAAATTAGAATTGGTGGACGTGAAATTGTATTGGTGGACGTGAAATAAGTATTGGTGGAGTCGAAATTAGTATTGGTGGACGTGAAATTAGTAATGATGGACATGAAATTAGTATTGGTGGGCGTGAAATTAGTATTATGGACATGAAATTAGTATTGGTGGACTTGAAATTAGTATTGAAGGACGTGAAATTAGTATTGATGGACGTGAAATTAGTATTATGGACATGAAATTATTATTGGTGGACTTGAAATTAGTATTGAAGGACATGAAATTAGTATTGATGGACGTGAAATTAGTATTAGTGGACATGAAATTAGTATTGATGGACATGAAACTTGTATTGGTGGACGTGAAATAAGTATTAATGGACGTGAAATTACTATTGGTGGACACGAAACTAGTATTGGCAGTTGTGGACATGAAATTAGTATTGATGGACACGAATTAGTAGTGTTTGATATGATTTTAATATTTAGTTTTGGTGGGCGTGAAATAAGTATTTTGGTGGACTTGAAATTAGTATTGATGGACATGATATTGGTTTTGGTTGACATGAAATTAGAAATTAATATTAGTGGACGTGCAATTAGTATTGGTGGACATGAAATTGGTATTGGCGGACATCAATTAGTAGTTGTGGACATGAAATTAGTATTAAGTATTGATTGACGTGAAATTTGAATTGGTGGACGTGAAATCTGAATTGGTGGACATGAAATTAGTATTGGTGGACTTGACATTAGTATTTAGTATTGGTTGACATGAAATTAGTATTAGTGGACATGAAATTGGTCTTGGTTGACATGAATTTAGTATCAGTGGATATGAAATTATTATTCGTGGAAATGAAATTAGTAATGGTGGACGTGGAATTAGTATTGGTGGACATGAAATTAGTATTGTTGGATATGAAATTAGTATTGGTGGACACGAAATTAGTATTGGTGGACATGAAATTGGTACTCGTGGACATGAAATTAGTATTAATGGACATGTAATTGGTACTCGTGGACATGAAATTAGTATTGGTGAAAATAAATTTAGTATTGGTAAATATGCCTTATTGTAAACTGATGCATATCCATGCCTATACAATTTTATCCGTTGCTTCTATTTGATACATAGTGAAAAAAACCAGAGCCTTTAGACATTTTGAGATATTTTGTGTCTTTAACCATAGATGTATAACCATGTCTGAATGATAAAACTAGATGTACGTAAGACAGGGTTCTTTAACATATATGAATATTAAGGACAAGTCACGGGAAAATACACGAACAAATATCTTGTTATACTTAACTTTGTCGTCAGGGTAGAATATATTTTGAAAGACAAGCAGCAATAGTTTTAAAAAATAAAACAAAGTCCGCAAATCATGGTGTCATTAGTTCAACACGAGGTGTGCTCGATGATTTGAAAATTTGTTTTGATGTATTCACGTTCTTTGTAGATCCGGACTATTGTCTATTCTCTGTGATGATCCCCACCTGTCATGTTCTCGTGTTCCACTATAAACTTAGATTTGCTTGCTATTGTATTAACCAATTACTTATATTTGGGAATTCAAATATTTTAAGTATTAGAGTCTCGATCAAAGCGTATTTCATTTTAGTTAAGGACCTTTTAAGACCTTTTAATACTTTACACAAATATTTACCTTTAATAAACATTTTAAAATCTTTCAGTTTGACAGAAAATCTTTAACTAAAGTCTGGAGTAACTTTAGTATTAAAAATTGTTCGCTTAATTTGTTTTGAAATGACCAAACTATTTAAAATTTTGATAACCTTGTTTTGACTTAATGGCCCATTTAATACTACATAAAATCCATGTTTAAGAAAAGAGCGTTTATTTACTAAGTTACCATCAAAGTATTTCAGCAAACATTGAAATTGATATTAGGAATTTTTTATACATTTATTACCTTAAATATATGAGAATGACTTAAATAAATGTGCGCTAAATTTGTATATCGTTTAAACAACGAATTATGATAAATAATTAAAAGAATAAGTTATGAACCTGCCATCTTTGGAAAGTCCAAATGCTGATCTCTGATGCTTAACAAGACTGGGCCTACTTAATAAAATTGTTTGTTTCAATATATTTTTTTTATTTTCCGGCATATTTCAGTATTAACTTCGACGTTAATCCAGGACTCAGCAGATCAAAAATATAGTTTCTTTGATTTATTCATGGTATAATATTTGAAATTACACACACAAACGCACAGATGGATGCCAATTAAAAACTTTAGTTTCTCAAGAAAAAACAAATATTTTAAAGAAATAACCTTTTGGCAGTATTAGGTGCATGGGTGGGCACGACTCAATTGTTTGATTATGCAGATATATGTGATATATTTAAGTCAAATTTATCAAACTAAACGTTGAGAAAAATCAAGTTTTTACAAGAATCTGAAATAAATAAAAAGTCAGTGTTTGTTAACCGAGTACAACCCAATACATCAAAAGTTAATTAAAGTTTGAATTTTAAACTGATACAATCAGTCATTCTGAACGACTTGCTACGTTTGTTCAATATCTAATTATATTTTATGGTAAGTATGTCTTAATACATAAAGTGTTAAATTTCGAAGTGTTTCTCGGGCTATGAGACAGTTTAATGTGTTAAAATGCGATTTTTTATTTACAAAAGTGTTAATATAAGACTTAAATGTAATATAGGAAGTTGTTCATTTCTCTGATCAGCTGCATAACTAGACTTAACATGAAGTGAATGTTTTTTTTTGTTTGTTTGTTTTTTTTTGTTTTTTTGGAGGGGGGACGCCTAGGCCCCCGGAATTCCGAACGACTTGGCGCAAAATTATGCATTAAGGGGTTCTCGACTAGTTGGGTCTAGTCGTCAAAAATATAGACTTGAGATTTTTTTAAGGTTTGAAACGACTTTTGTTGTGTACATTTTACGATCATATCTGGAGTTTTTTCGAGTCTGTAAAGTTTTACAAAAAATATTAACTGTTTCTCAACTTCTTTTTATTTAAGATGGGGTTATATAATGTTTACCGTTGCTTTCACATATGCATCTGCTAAAGCACACAGATACAATGTATTTTTTCAAAGAAAACTCGTACATCACAGAAAAAAAACGAACCACATAGTTTGAATAAGTCTCTGAAATCTCTTAACATACCCATTGCCATAGCTACCAATGTCGGAAATTTAAGTAGAACAGTCGAATGGGTCTCGCTTCAGGAGAATATACATATGTAGGAACATTTTTTCGTGAAGTATTTTTAAATATACAATATCGCTTTTTATACAAACCGTCAAGTGTATAAGAAACAAAAAGCCTAAGGAATTAAGTGGCAAGTTGAAGGTTAACCTAAGTTGTTGCAACAAAAACAATGTGGATGGCCTTGATTTAATTCAGTAATCTTTTAATCAGATATGATTAAATCGTTTGATAAATATGGACGTTTTAGTACTTCATTAGACTCCATTATTTAAATGTCTAAACAACCCGATTCTCATGACCTAATTACGTTTATTAGACTAAATTAGAGCTATATTAGTGTTACAGTACATAAAGTAGCAGGAACACGTACAACAATAATAATTTATAACACACCTTAGAAACAGTTGCCAGAGACATAGACAGGAGGGCGAATTCGGCGTACACCCACCTTCAAAATTAAACAAAAGAAAATCCTATACATGTAATTTTCTTTTAATTTGTAGGAAAATTCACCACCTTGTTCCACTAGGACAGTTTGTATCCATTTTCCCTTTAACTCGATCCTAGATCAGTCTGTTAGCTGTCGACTATAATCAAAAACACCCGTAGACAGGGATGAGCATTTTTATTCAGGTTTTTGGAGACCAGGCCTACCAATTTCTATTTAGAGTTGACAACTGCCCAGTATAAACAAAATTAAATCATTATTGAACTAACATCAAACTCATAATCTGGATCTCCTTTCAAATATAATCCGGTGAGAACAATCATCTTCTAGCGGCCATCTTATATGTATATGTATGAGCAGTTTAACTGTCTTCTCTAAAATTTTCTAGTGTTGTTGGCCAAACCCTTACGCACGTCTTCTGTTGTTGTTTTTTTCTGGAATGTTGATCTGAATTACGACAGTATTGGATACTGTGAACTAATATATTTTTAATACCGTTTCATTTTTTTTCCAGATTTCGGATATCGCTTAAACAGGTTTCCAGAACTCATGTTAATCCCAAATTGTTGCAAAGTTTTATTTTTTTTTTTTATTTTACAGGTGAAATTGGTATATACATGACAATATACGATGCTAAAGCAGAAAATCCCAAATCATATGGATCAGAAAGGTTTTATTTTATGGAGCTCACAGACAAACTATATGACCATCTAACAGCGGCAGATATGGTCAAAATCCGAGAAGATTTCGAAAAGAAAGGTTTATTCCATGGTGCCTATCCAGAAAGATTTTCGAGAGGTGAGTCAGTGCTGTTAAAATTTTTAAAAATAAATTTCAATCAAACTCATGACATGCATGATGTACAAAGTCATTCGCGATTCTAAAAAAACACTTTATGACGTTCATTATTAACTCATCTTGCCCAAGGAGGCGGGGGGCTACAAAATTGCATTGTTTCTCATTAAAATGTTTTGATTTTTACTGTTCGGTCAATTTAAACCAAATTTTGAAGAAGCTAAGCACACAGCATTTAGGAGAAAGAGCAAAGAATGACCAGCCTACAGTAAGAGTAATGTTTTGGGTAAAGTGGCATGTCTTCCTGTGGAAATTGCTTTCGTGAGCTAGTGCTTTAAAAATCCGACTCAGCGTTTCAGTTTAGTACAAAGCAGGGACCATTGATCGTGCTCTCGTCCTGAATATACATGAAATATTAGGCGCTAAGCCCCTTTTAGCCAATTAATCTATACGGTGTGAGATCGCGCAGAGATCTGATTTTGTACCATACAAAAGATGTTTTCTATCCATAACGTATATGATAAGGTTTGTCAGTTACCTGTCCAGGATCGTTGATTCTCTCCAGGTACTCCGACTTCCTCCACCTGACAAATCTGAAATATTGTAAAAAGTGGTTTTAATTCCAATCATACAAATATGAGATATTCTTGTCCAGCCACTAGATACCCTACAAAGTCAACTGTGGCAGCCTGATGACTGTCACACCAAACCTTAAGCTTAGGACACAGGGAATTTGATTAAATATCTACTTCTGTATGTATAAAAATGGTATAGGTGGTCACCTTGAAATGAGGTGGTCATCTGTACAAAAATAACGCAACATTGGTGTTGGGAACCCGCTTCCCAGCACTTCCGTCTAAACCACAAACCTGGTTATTCAAGAGTCCTTTGGGTGCGTGGTCCTTGTATCAATTAATGTACATGTACGGCACGACACTCGCAAACCAAGTTTAACCCAGGATCCTATTCTTGTCTTAAATAACTTAAGATCAATAAACTAACTGGGACTAAACTAAAAGGTCCTTTGATGCATGCTCTTCACTCAGTATCCTATTGTTAGTCAGTTCAGTAATTAAAATCCATATTGGAATTGCTGCTCTCTTTTTAAATGACAAAGGTGAAGCCCCTCATTTATATATTTCCGTTAAAAGAACCTGATTTATTTATGATAAATATGAGTGTTTAACCTAGGCAATGTAGACCTCGGCACAAAGAGAGATTCCAACCTTGTTGAAACACTTGTACTTGTTCAGGACTAAAATAAAATATTATTTGTTTGCTGTTTACCGAACGACCCTAAAAAATCGTCCCGACTGTCAAAATTTTATTGTGCCTATTTAAAAAAATTTTTTTTATTTGATCCGGTTATTCCGGATCGTTTTTTTCTGTAAACCTTCATCACTGTTGATAAAATAAAATATTTTTCCTACCTATCGACCCTACACTCTGAGAGTACAGTCTGAAAC
>JAULBM010286677.1:0-16131 GCA_032357055.1 Geukensia granosissima | reverse complement strand
TCAAAGGAATTTGCCGACAAATTGAGTTCAAATTGCGTGAGTCTCACGCTAATTGCGTGAGACTTGACAGGTCTGGATTTGGGAACTGGTAGAGCTAGGTTTTAAAATAAATGATAATTTAAACAACAGAGTGAGACAAAGAAGTTACGTCCTATTATTCCTGCAGATGCCAAAGAAATAGGCTGAATCAATAATTAACCAAATCAAAATCGTTTATGTACAGATTCCGGAATTTAACCCAAGTTATTGCCACGACTTAAGTATAAAATTATCGAAAGTTTAGCTATGAAAAATGTCATGTTATATATCGTGGGAAAATAATTTTTTGCCGCAACTCATCCATTAGTTAAATTTTTCAGTTTTCCTGAGCACAAAAAAATTTCCCATTACCCCTCTATGTTAAATTTTTGACTTTGAAAAAATCTTCCTAAAAATGGTATGTTTTCATAAATAAATACCATGCTTCAGTGTCATAGCTACAATACAATTCAATTGTATTCTTAAAATTTCATCTTTTATCTGTCATAAAACCCTCAAAAATAAAAATCTTTATGTGTCTTTTTACCCAAAACCACTGGTTATTTGCACACAGAAACTGAAGCAAATTTACAAAGTCGAAAAAATTAACATTACACCCTATGGGGAAATTTTTAATTACAGATTTAAATGAATTTTTAACTACAGCTTCATCTGCGGCAAAAAATTAGAATTCCAACGATATAAAATATGATATATTTCAAAGTGAAACTTTTGATTCAGGTTCACGGTTGTGGCAAATTTTGTTATCAGTATTTATATATCCTAAGTCAACAATATTCGGTATGCATAAACATGTACATTATTATGAGTACATGTCAGTAATATGTAGGCTCTAATAACTAATAAGGTCATGTTTCCGTTAAAGACACATGATAAATCATCATTGTTTGGTGTGCAAATTCATTCACTAATATGTGTACTTTTAAGTCTGACATCATTTTCAACGATGAATGATTTGTCAAATTTGTAACATATTTTTATTTCAGTCCATATTATACATATATATTGTCTGCAAATAGTTTCTAAAAGGAACATGCAAATCTGCTCCACGTTATTCGACCTGGAAATCTTTCTATGGTCCATCGATATGGATTAAGTGTGAATAATTAAAGGACGCATGACAGGTCAATTTAATCTGCCAATATTCGTAGATGTGCAGGCCAGTCTGCCATATGTCATGTTTCCTTGACCTTATTTTCATGGTTGAGTCACTCTGTTAAATTTGCTGTTTCTCAGTAAATAACTCATAAACTAGGTTTAGTTTGTGAAACACATCGGTCTTACATGTAATTATTTTAATCTTTTTCACAAACGTAGAAGGGTGCATCATTTGTGTACTTCGACGTTGTTCAAGGGATGCGGTTTATGTATTTCAATTAAGGATGTTCAGCCATTAGTCGGATTTATAACTCTTCTAGTTTTATCCATTTCATTGCAATATTATTTTTTTGCCCAGTGATCCCAACTTTTCTTTTCACAATTTCATTAAACATATTTGAAAATGAAATCTGCAGCACGTTGACATGGGAAAATCGGGTAAATGTATACACAGGAATTTGCTGGACACATGCAGTAATGTGCTGGACACAGTAAAGTGCTAGACACAGTAATGTGCTGGACACAGTAGTGTGCTAGACACAGTAATATTGTGGACACAGTAGTGTGCTAGACACAGTAATGTGCTGGACACAGTAATGTGCTAGACACAGTAATGTGCTGGACACAGTAATGGGCTAGACACAGTAATGTGCTGGACACAATAGTGTGCTATACACAGTAATGTGCTGTACAAAGTAAAGTGCTAAACTGGATCAGTGATCAGTTTGACCTCCTTAATCCCGAAACTAAAGTAACTTTTGTTGTATTTTTCATAGGAAAAAATTGAAGAAAACTCATCAAAATCGGTTGAAAAAAATCAAAATTGATGACATTTTTTTCCAACTATGGCCCGAATCTAAATAAAAATTCAACCAAATTGGGTGAAGATTTCTCAAATGTAAAATTGCCTTTATATATATCGTAGGTCAACAATATTCGGTATGCATATACATTATTAGGAGTACGTACCAGTCTGACACATGTCTTACGTCTTGACTGTATATCTTTGCGGTCCCTTTAACCTTTTGACACATTTAATGTAAAAATCGGTAAATGCTACAAAAATAGTAAGAGCAACTTTTGTTGCATTGTTCATATGGAATCTTAAGAAAAAAATCTTCGAAATCAGATAAAAAAAATTCTCCATATCAACTTTTTAAATAACCATATATTGTTGTTGTCAAGTATTTAAATTGTTCAAGAGATAATCATTCACTTATAACCTGAAATTGGTAATTTTTTTTTTACTTATATGATCGACGTTTATTATACAGCTATTGTGTTTTAAGCGTATCTGGTCTCCTGTTAGATCTACATAAATTTAGTCAGAGTAATGAGTCCAGTGTAGAATACCCATGCGAGAGATCAAATGTGCAAAGTCAGATCTTACTCGCATACTAACTTTCTTGTGACGATTAGGAGATAGTATTTTAATATATCCGTAATTGGAAAATACTCAAATTTCCGTATTAAAATAAACTGCACACTTACCTTAAGAAAAATATAAACATAAATATGGTTTAGGCTAGGTATAATCCAAGTTCCGGGCAAGTTTTTTAAAAAAAAAAGGAAATTCAGAATTCCCAGCCCCCCACTTCTAGCTATGTTGCGAAACCTTCTAAAACGACAGATAATTCTTACGAAATCGACTCTATGGAAGGACTGAACTAAGACATCTTAACATCTTTTATTTTTGATTATATTTTCCCTTAAACCATATTTTTCTGATTAATATTAAGGTATTAAACTGATAGTTTGGGAGGGACTTAACCAGAGGCGGATCCAGTTTTTGGAAAATGTGGGTTCACTTTTTGAAGACCTCTTCAATCACCTATTTTCTCAATTTTTTATGTAAATTAATACCAAAATTTTACCAAAACTTTTCTCTTTTTTTATCATTTTTGCGTTTCAAAGGGAGGGGGTCCCCCTGCCCCCTAGATCCAACCTTTTAATACATTACGATGTCCAGCTATAGTTTTTGTGGTATACTGCAAAACAAAGCTCGTTCATATTGAAGAGTATAATTATCAGGTCTTTCGGGTACAAACTCAATAAATGTATGTCGTTACTTAGAAATTCTAAAACCATTCGGGGCCTGGGTGGCCGAGTGGTCTAGGTAGTTGATTTAAACTTGCCTGTACAGATCACTGTATCCTATCACCTATAAGGCGTAAGTTCTCGCCTGGGTTTGTACCATACAAAAAACGGGTTGTGTTTAAGTCGCATCGCTCGTGGTAAGGTTTGTCAGTTACCTGCACAAGGTCGGTGGTTCTCTCCGGCTTCCTCCACCAGTAAAACTAACCGCCGCGATATTGTTGAAAGTGGCGTTAAACCCTAATCAAACAAACAAACAAACTAAAATATTTTTAATGAACACGATCTTCTTGTATTAGTTTTCTTTGCCGTTGTTTAAAGAATGATATAAAATTTTGACTTAGGCCTATTTATGTATCGTGAACACATATGTATAAAGTGTGAATTGCGAAAGCGGCTTTCTTTTGCACCACGCGAAGGCTTTTTAGAAATGTAGGAGGATGTACACTTTAAACACTTTCAGGAGACCAGATAGTGTCGAATTGTTTGTAGACAAGACCTTAACTATATGAAAGATTAAACTTTATATATACTGTCGAGATCGAATAAAATGCAACGATTTAGAATATATTTTTTTGTAAGTTTTGTTCGAAATACGACTATTTAGTAGGCTTAGTGGAACAGTTGGGTTGCATCAAGGCTATAAGGTTTATCTGTGTCATCAATAAAATTTCACAGTTTACTTGTGTTGATATGGAAGGTTGTCCTTTCATCCTTTCAATGCACAGAATATATAAAAAAACACAATTCAAAAGAGGAAACAAAATGGAATTATAGCACTCTTTACATTTACAGGTTAGCCGTCCACTTTAAGGTATTTATCTGACAAATATTTTGTGACTGATTTTCCAAGCGTATTTTTCTTTTTCGCTTGTTTTGTGGTTCTTTACAGGGGCGGATTCAGGCGCACACCCCCCTAAAATTAATATTTTTTTCTGTGTCTTGATTTACGTCTTATGAAATGAAATTTTATTAGTCGGAAATTTCCCAATTTCTAAAAGCTTTCAGCCCGCACCCCCGAACGTAAAATCCTGGATCCGCGGCTGCTTTATAAAAATATATAAGCCCCTTCCCCCACAGCCAACTCATGCTTTTAACGACCACAAATATACAATGGTTAATTTAGTTCCTGAATAATTTCGATCGAAATTTTTGGTACATCTTTTTAATATTAGTTGCCAGTTTTAGGAAATTGATTGAACTTACTACTGCTTATAGTCTTGCGGACAGTTGTGACAACATTAAAAACTAAAAAAAATGAAGATACCAATAGGGCAGGCAGAAATCGTTCAGTTAGACAAGAAAGATCTTGACTAACAAAATAAAAACGAAAGGCAAACATAGTACAGGATACACTTAACTGAAATCTTAAGCTGGAGTAACACGAATTCTGAAGTACATACACATTTTTAGAAACGCTTCGGTATTGAAGAGTGGATTTGGATATTTGAAATTGATAAAGTAACTTTGACTTATTCTGATGCCATGGTTGTTAAAAGTGAAAAACAACGCCGTTGTAGTTAGTGGATTGCTGCGACGTTACGATTAAATAGCAGGGCTACAAGACAATATTTTAATTTTATATGACAAATTATCCTTTAAAGAATCAGATGACATTTTAAATTTATTATAAAGTTTTTTCAAAATCGGGATAATTAAAGCTTTTAATCTCAAGGTTCGAAGCGATCTGGTAGCTCCAACATTTATATACTCCAATTCACTTAATATATGTCGGTATACAAAAGCGTGGAATTATAAATGTATACAAGAATAGATCACTGAAAATAAATAGAAACGAATGACAAACATAGTTCACAATACACTAAACTGAAAACTAAAGATAGAGTTACAAGAACCCTACAACAATAAATACCAAGTATTTGTCCTACCTAGACTTTTAAGAATATTTTTCAAACTTGATTGACTGGTTGACTACAACTTTCTTAGTTCCTACCTTAAATCTGCATAAATAGTGCATTTTAAAGAAGGAGAAAAAATAGGCGCATAGTACTATGTAAAGTACGGCAAGGTACACCATTTGTTTATGAAAAAGTTTGCCCCGCGATTTCATGGGTATATTTTTACTGAAAAAGAAGTTGTAGACGTTCTTGGTGTTTGAGTATATATATACTTAATAAAATCGCGTCAACATATGTCAACTTCATTATTACGATGTCTTCCTTTATTTCAGTTCTTGGATTTGTTGCTAGTTATAATGTTCCCGTTACGTATTGTTCGGCGGAGAATTCAACAATTTCTGAGAAATAACAGCCTGATCAAGTTCATGTTGTACCTCTTCGGAATCGGCGTCACGGGAAGTTACGTCGTCTATCATATTTACTTTGGTCCAGGGTATATGTCTTACAGTCACTCAAACATTTGGGCCCGGTGTATGATCCCCCAAACAGACCCGTTTGATAGAGATATCATGAAATTTTACTGGAAGCCCGATCCCATTGTCTGTTCAAAGGAAACAAATTTAGTGTACTTCGACTTTAATGCAACATTACATTTAAATAAAACAAGGACGCGTGGGCAAAAAGTCACGTGCAATTATCAGGAAATAAAAAGAAAAACAGATGACAAAAATTTAGAACTTGGACCGGAAGTATGGTTTGATGATTCTATTGTAGTGGAAACAGACTTTGTCAACGTAAAATGTTTTATTAGCAAGAAACTAATATACAGTCGTTTGCATTTACAAGTTTACAGAAAAGACAAAACAAGAAGACTGAAGAAAAATGGCGGGAAGAATTACAATATACTTATGTTCGGATTAGATTCTGTGTCAAGGTTAGCAGCAATTAGAGAGTTGCCGAAAACATTGAAATATCTAGAAACGAATCTGGGCGGATACATTTTAAAAGGGTACACAAAAGTTGCCGACACAACACTACCCAACTTAGCACCGGTAATGACGGGCCATTACGCGTTTACCAAGGAATTCCCAGTAATTCCAAATCTTCCATACGACAACCATCCATTCATATGGAGAAATGTCTCGGCATTAGGAGGTGCCACCTTCTTTTCAGAGGATTGGCCTCGATTATGTACTTATAACCTTGAAACCAGTGGCGGTGGTGGGTTTTCAAAACCGCCAACCGATCATTATATGCGACCTTTTTATCTTGCAATTAACGAACTGAAGTTATTTGAGGCTCCTCTGGCAGATGTTTTACAATTCTTTGAGGATAAAAACTTTAAGCTGAGAACTAATTCATATCTGTGCTACGGCGATAATCCTATGCATGTTTTAGCGATAGAATATTTCAAGAGATTTTTAATTGCTTACAGAGATGATTTTAAATTTGCTCAGGTATGGAATAACAAATTAAGTCATAACTATGTTAACTTTATCAAGTTAGCAGACGATGACCTGTTGGATTTGTTTACTTTTATGAAAAGGGAAGGATTTCTGGAAAATTCTTTTTTGATTTTCTTGAGTGACCATGGATCTCGAGTTGATAAAATCCGAAATACTCCGATTGGAAGATTGGAGGAACGACTTCCTTTACTATCCATCGTTGTTCCAGAACATTTAAAACAAAAATTCCCCAATCTGCATAAGAATCTGAAGACAAATATTGACAGATTGACTTCACCTTTTGATACGTACGCAACTATGTTGGACATTCTTAATGAAAATTTTCATTCACCTGAAGTTGAATATCCGTACCCAAGGGGGATAAGTTTATTTAGACCTATACCGGAAGACAGGTCTTGTGCTAACGCGGGAATTGACGAGCATAACTGTGTTTGTTATACTTCAGAAAAGGTAGACGTCACTTTACCCATAGTTCAACAGTTAACGTCATTTGTGATTACTCACATTAATGAGCAATTACCATTAAATCTCTGTGCTGAATTAAAATTAAAGAAAATTGTTGCTGCTAAAAAAGTTAACACAAATTTGAAATACGACAAGCAAAACCAGAATAAAAAGCCTTTGTTATACTATTTTTATAGACCAAAAGACGACACAAGAGAAAGATATTTGCTTGTTCTCGAGATGAGTCCAAGTGATGGCGTGTTTGAAGCCACCGTTGAACATCAGGACGAAAAAGATTTTAACATACTAGGAGATATAAGTAGAACAAATCGCTATGGTAACCAATCAATCTGCATCCATGACATGAAATTAAGACATTACTGCTATTGTATACAACAACGGAAAGAATAGTCGTGCAATTAGGACTCTAACAGAACTATGAATGACATAGACACAACAGAAACGTTCACAGTCAGGGCAACGAAAAGTGCGAACATTTGATCTCGGGTAAACATCAGTGAGACAGATGATGATTAAGCATATTAAGTGAGTGAGTGGATCCGGTTCATACTTGAAGAACGTAATGGCACATGACTTGTTTCTTGAATTTTCCCCCTAAAAACTACTTATAACGCGCTGATATGCTACCGAGAAAATCGTGGAATTCACGAGCAGTCGAGAAATGTCAACACAATGAATTAAGGACCTTGTATAATTAGTAGTATTTTAGGTAAAAATATTCAAGAAGGGCTTGTGCGTGATCGTTCCTGTATAAGTTTAATTTCGGCTGTTTTTTTTTTTTTTGGTGGATGGCTGTCTCATAGACAATTATGCTACATCTTTTATTATATTTCAACAATTAAAAGTCCCTTAAAATGTATAAGGTCATCCTCTGGAAGTGGTGAAGCTACATGTATAGGTATTACATTATTGAGTGATTTAAAATCAGACAACAAAACAGCTTTCAATTCACCAGAGAACACAAAAAGAGGCAAATTTGTCCAAATCGTGCCACATTTGCTTCAAAATGAAGCTAATTAATGTGGTAACAAAAGAAATCTAACATCTAACCATTCTCTTCAGTAGTTTTTAGCAATCAGTCGTAAACTGCTTAAATTGGGAAAAAATCTGAAATCCAAAAAATCCCCTATTGGTCTTTATTTTGGCAACAAACATATATTTGCTGAATTTTTTATTTATCTTGGTGCAACTTATAATACAAAAGATATTTAAAGCAAAATTTCTGGAAAAGTGGCAAACATTCACAAAATAACAAAATTGCATATTTTTTTCTTTTCAGTCCATTTTTATTAGGCGTAGGGGTAAAGTTTTAGCGATTACTACTCAAATAAGGAGAGAAGGCTCATTTCAAAGGTAATGCCCGCACCTTTCCATTGATAGGGTTTTTTTACGTAATAGCGCTGTCAGGCTGGTAACCCGATATATACACCTACTACACATTCTAAATAAGAGATCCTAATTGACCACAGGAGGGTTCTAACTTAATTTGGAATCGACACCAAAAAGATGAGTCGGATTCTAAAAATACACAAGTGTCCATATGAAGAACGATATATTGCGGGTTTATCCAAGAGCTCCACGAAGCCTCTTTCTAAATTTGTCACAACTATACTGTCGACAGTCCTGGAAGGTCTTCAAAATTGCTGTGATGTGATAAAGCAAATGTGATTATTAAAAAAATTCGAAAGATCAGATTAAATACCTCAAATCCGATTCTTTTAAATTTTGTGAAATACATCAGTGTTTTGTACAACGAAATGGAAATCCAAGATATTAATATTTAGTTTTAGGTAAAGAGATGTCTTATTTGTTAGAGAACGCACAGCTTGTGCTTAGAAATAAAATGAGGGTGATATTGTCAAAATACTGGACTTTATGATTGACAACATTTTTGTAGAATATTGTGGGCTAGTTTTTCAACAGACCGTTGGTATGCCAATCGGCAGATATTGTGCGCCCCTACTAGCCGACTTGATTTTGTACTCGTATGAAGCAGAATTCATTCAGGGATTCCTCCGAAATAACAAAAAGAAATTGACCAAATCGTTCAATTTTACTTTTTGCTATATCGATGATGTTTTGTCATTGAATAATCCTACGTTCAGTGAACATCTCGACAAAATATATCCCAGCGAATGAGAAATTAAGGAGACTTTAGACTAAACAAAATCTTTTTCAAACCTTAATATATTCCTCGAAATTGATCAAGAGGGAAAACTTGTTCCTAAGATTTACGACAAACGGGTTGACTTCAACTTTCCTTTTGTAAACTTCCTATATTTATGTGGCAATATTCCTGCTTCCCCTGTCTACTGGGTGTATGTTTCGCAGTTGATTTCATAGTCTCGTGCCTGTTCCAAGTATCAAGATTTTCTTAAGAGAGCATTGCTGTTGTCGCAAAAATTACTTCAACAAGAAAACATCCAATCAAGGTTGATGTGGTCCCTCCTAAAATTTTATGGTCGCCATCAAGAATTGGAGTCATATTGTATCAGTGTTTCTCAACAAGTTATGGACCTGTTACCGGTAATACAAAAATAAGTTGACCTCTTCTCGGATTGACGTTAACCCGAATTAGACTTTAAGGATTCCACGACGGGTGGTGCGCAAGACAGGGGACGCTTACCCTTTATACGCACCTGATCCTACTCCTGTTTTGTAAAAAAAGTCTTTTGATTCGAAGCCTTTGTTAATTTTGTTTACGTTTTATCTTTTATTTCGTTTCAAATTTGTCTTGTCTCCTTACACTATGTGCTTTCGATCTCTCGTATGGGTATTCTACACTTGACTGTATGAATGTCAAGGCTCATTACAGTTACACATTAACTGGTTTATCGGCTGGACAGAATTTTAGGTCCGGTAATTAGTACAATAAGATTCATCAATCATTTATCTATCAGTCAATCAAATCATGCTTAACGTTTAATCTCGATAAAATTTCACGGGTAGAATTCTACCCGTCTTTTTGGAACCGTTGTTTTAGAGAAGGTTAGCCAATCGGATAACTTGTTCAAGTTAAAGGGACAAAATCATAGCGTTCAATTGGTCAAGAACATTTAAATGGTGAAGAACGACTTAAATGTTAACAATATTTAAAAATAAAACACTGTTTCACCTAGGACTAGAAGAAACATTTGTTATTTTTTAACCATCAGTGTTTATCTAATCCCGACTGAACGAAAAAGACCACATGTTTCACTTAAGTGACTGTAGGTAAAATGTCATTTAATGAAAGTAATATGAGAAATCCACAAATTTGTTATAGAACAATAACGCCTTATTAGTTGAATTAAATTGACTTCGTTTCATGAAAAAATAAAGATGATCATGTTCTTAAATACTCTCCCACTTAAACTTTATCATAATTTTATTAGAGGAGCTGCAGTGCTTAAAGTGATTATGTAACAATTTATTTGATCCTACCTGAAATTTTATTCCCGCGGAAAAAATATCAATGAAATTATTTCCCATGAAATAGAATATTATAAAAAATTATATCCACTTTACTGAAATATTATCCTTCTGGTAGGATAATATTTTCTATATGGTTACAATAGCTTAATTATGCCATAATGCTATTTTCATAGGGGGGGGGGGGTCCCCTACTTTGGCACGAGTTTAAAAATAGAAATATAGAATTTCCTCTATAAAACTTGTGTAACACCCTTAAAGACACGATAAACTTCAAATTAGCGAAAGAAAATACGTAGGTTTGTGCAGCATTTGCATTCGAAAATTGAGGGTCAAAAGGGGGCAACCTTTTTTTACAGGGATTTCCCGAAATTTCCCGTGATTATCATTTTTCCACTTTTTTTTCAAAAAATATTGGACCGTCTCAAAAACTAAAAATTTTCTATTAACTGATTATCAACAAATGATAAATTTAGTTTCTAATATTGACAAATCGCACGCCTATCTTTGTTTTCTCCTTGGCTTAATTTTGGGTCAGATTTAGCTACTTACCAGAAATCATAATTGGGCTATTGTAACCATATATTGGATACTATTTCCTGGGATATTCTATCCCATAGGATATTTTTCATTGATATTTTATCGGTGGGATAAACTTTCTGGTAGGATCAAATAAATTGTTACAACCTTGAAAAATACAAATTTATATTTATTTGGGGAAATAACTGTAAACATGAAATAATTAATGCAGAAAAACTAGTTTTTGTATAAAAATTTTTTATCTCATGGGATCCGCATTGAAGGTTAAAATTTTTGCACCTTGGATAAAATATCACTAATTTTGTATCCCCCTTTTCACTCAAATTTTATCTAGTGGGATAATTTTTTAAATAAGTTTTATCCCTGGGGATATTATTTAACTAGGGTATATTTTACGTTTACAATTACATACTTTACAAATTCAGATCAATTAACTGGCTAATTCTGGATCGGTAAAGTTTGATATCAAAATAGTTTTAGTGTAAACATATTTTATTTTGAAATCTGATCATTGAGACAATACAGTATTTCACACAAATCAAGCTAAATAGCTTATATCAATCCGTTTCCAAAATAGTTCTGTTTTGTCATTAATCTAAAATAGGAGATGTGGCATGATTATACATGAGACAGCCACCCACCAAGTGACAGTATAATTAAAACTTCTACAGGGCCTTCAATAAAGATCAAGGTTATTTATAATGACTGTAACAATATTTGTTATCATGTTCCTTTTGATAAAGGTCATGAAGACCACGTCATATGATACCTCTGCTGGAAGAACATTGGTCCCCGAGGGTATCTGACATGATATTTTGTTTGATATGTTCTGCAAGGTTATTCATTATGACTGACTGTAAACATATTTGTTGTCACGTTCCTTGATGAAGGCCAAACAGACCGCATCATATGATACCTCTGCTGGTGGACCATGTCCCGGAGGGTATTCACCAGCCCAGTCGTCAGACATGATATTTACAACGTTTACAGAAATTTGCAGCATTTGCTAAAATTCTAAAGGACTGAGAATACGGAAAGGCTTCCTATGTTTTGGTTCAAATGCTACTGTTGAGACTTTACGCCTTGAATTCACATATGATATACAGCAAACCCGAAATTTTTCATATGTATTAAACATTGGTATTTGTTGCATATCTCACACAGCAGCTTTCCAAAGTTCAAAATCTATAATGTTACAAACCATGTCGCCTTATTGCTCGAATATGTAGATATGTGTATATTATCAAAGGACAACCTGTGGGTGTTTCTTATTTACACGTTTTGGATTGCTGTCTTATTATCAATCATACCAAATTTCTTTTTATATGACAACGTAGATGTTATCCTTTCTTAAGAATGTTCTCTTCCCCTGTTTTATCGTTAAGGCCAATCCAATTTTAGTTTTAAAAATTTGCGCGAGAGAGCGAAATTTTTTATACAATTTTTTTCTTTCCATGTCAGTATATTTGAACGCAACCACAAAAACTGAAGCGAACACAACAGTTTAAAGTTTTTTTCTTTCTTTTTTGTATTTTTAGGAGCGAGCGAGCAAGTTTAATTTTTATATTTAGAAAAAACTATGGAAATTTCTTTAAAAAAATGAAAAAAATGGAACGAGTAGTGTTTTTTTTAATTTTGAACCCATAATTTGAGAAGCAAGCGAAGTCCCCAAAAACTATTAATTAAGTTGGAGTGGCCTAAATTATCTTTTGACTATACAAAGGAGGATATTATAAAAAATATATATTTTTTAAAATTATATTCTGAAACAATAATTTTTGATACAGACAAATCATAATTCTTTCTTACATACATATGGGATCAACAATATAAGGTACTCATAAACACAAAATAGCGGATTAAAATTTGACATAGGATCGCTAATTCCATAGGTTCTCTGGTGTTATTACATAGACAGGTTCTTATTTTCTTTCCAATTTTTGATCGCCTCGGTGGTTTAATGGTCCGCGTGCTCGACTCGAGTGCGGAACTCGTGGGTTCGATCCCCGGCTGGGTCAAACCAAAGGCATTAAAATGGTTTTTGCTGCTTCTCTGCTAAGTACGCAGCATTTCGGAGTAAGAGCAAAGACTGGTCAGCCCAGAATCAGAAAAATGTGTGTGGGTAAAGTGGCATGTCTTCCTGCGAACTGTTTCTTTTGTGAGCTAACACGCTAAAAATCCGGTTCAGTGTGTCGGTCTAGTACAAAGCAGGGTCATTCATCATCACTCATCATTATTATGCTTTCGTCCTGAATATGCCTGAAATATTTGCCACTGGACGTTAAGCACCATTCAATCAATCAATCAATCAATCAATCAATCAATCTTTCCAATTTTCCAATTTACTTGTTACGTAATTGATTCACAAAATTAAAAAAAAAACTTTTGTCTGTTTTTTTACTTATACGAAAGGTAAGAGATAGTAACTGGTAATCCTATGGTTATCACACCGTAAAAGGAATTCGAAGATACCAAAGAGGCAGACAGAAATCGCTAAGTCGGAAGACAGACAAGACCATGGCCAACCAAATGAAATGAAAGACAAACATTAAACACACAACACATACTGAAAACTAGAGCTGGAGTAATATGAACCCTACAAAAACCAGGGTGAGTTCTATATTATGTAACTTATAATTCAAAGTTATGAAGGCTTTCGTGTTAACTGAAGTCAACAAATTTAATTCCATGGTGATTTTATTGATCACAAGGGTTAATTAAAAAGGTCAATGCAAGAACTTTCTCAAAAGGTCAAATTTTATGTTGTGGTAAATTATCTTCCAGGGACCGGTAACTGGAAGCTATCTTAAGCCTTACGACAATCTTAAGGTAATCTTAGTACATAAGAGTGTAACAAGAAGCAATCTTAACAAGATTGACAGCCCTTAAATCTTCTTGTCTAGGAGCTGTCTACGATTTAATCGTAAGGTAACCCTTTGTCTCATCTTAAATTGTGTCTGTAACTAGAAGCCTTCGTAAATTTAAAGACATCCTTAAAGCTCACTTAGGGAGATTTTTACCATTTACGAGGGTAACAAGAAGACGCCTTAGTTACTTAAGACACTCGTAACTTTAAGTGTGGGTCAGACTACACTAAGGCTAGATATTTCTTCAAAATGACACTGAAGATGCACATTCGTAGGCAAAGAAATAAGGTAGATGGTATTTAAAGGCGTTTCCTTCGTGCTAGAAACAACCCACGGGACTTCCTAAGTGATGAAGCTATTGTTATGTAAAGGGTCTTGAACACCAAGACCAACGACATGAACATGTGTTTGGCTTATTCTTTTGAAGAGTTGTCGTTGTGTGGCCCTTTTACAACATTGTTTCAGTTTTGCTGAATGTTATTCCTATATGCCACCAAAGCTGGACTTGGTTTTAAATTGAGTCTGGGTATTTTATAATTTTGTCAACTTTCTGGAACTGCTGAACCAAAGGAGAGACTCATCAACCAGTTCGAACCTACCACAACTATGTGTCTGTACCTAATCAGACTGTCCTGACTCTCGTTTTCATGTCTTTTTGGTTTCTTTAGGTTATAAGTTTTTCTTAGAGAGTGGCTATTAGGAGTACACACCAAAGTGTCATATGTCCCTGACCTCCTTTTTATTGATAATAGATTAGTTTGATCCATCTGTCAGGAAGATATTGATACCACCTAATTCATCATACTGTAGACTAATAAACTAAATGTACTCTTGGTATTTTATAAGAACTTGATTCGTGCCCCACAGAAATCTAGTGAACTCAATCTATAGTTTAACGAGAAATTAGGCAGTTCACAATCCAGAAAATTTGTGGATTGTGTCTTTCTGGCATATATTCTGTAGTCTTTCTTATCAATCTTGGTATGACATTATTTTACCACATCGTTAAAGGGTCAAAGATGCTTATTCAGGCGAGACATGTGTGGCTACACTTGTTCTTTGAAACTGCACCTTATGATAATTATAAAATTATATTTTCTTCAATTTTTTCACTTTTTGTAAAAGAGTATACATGTTTGTCAGTCTGACATATTTTATTCAACCTTGATATCCAGCTGTTTTTCAATTTCCAGCGACAGAGACAGATTTTGTTTCATGTTTCAGGGACTGTGTTTGAGTGGTCACTGATATTTGGTTTATTTGCAGTCTGACATTTTTATTTAACTTTACTCTGTTTTCATGATTCGGGCACTATTTCAGAGTCTTAGAGTACACCAAATTAAATTTGCCACGACTTAAGTCAAAATATATCGCAAGTTCAGCTCTGAAGTATTTCATGTTATATATCGTTGGATATATATCTATTTTTGCCGCAACTCATCCTGCAGTTAAAATTTCAGTTTTCCTCAGCACAACGAAAATTCCTAAAACCCTCTATGTTAAATTTTTGACATCGAAAACATCTGTTTCAAAATAGCATGTTTTCATAAATAAATTTCGCACCTCAGTGTTAAAGATAGAATATAATTCAACTATATTCTTAAAAATCACCCTTTATCTGTCATAAAGCCCTAAAAACAAAAATTTTCTCATGTCTTGTTAACATTGGCTGATTGCATCCACAAAATGAAGCAAATTTACAGTGGAAAAAATTACATTACACCCTATGGGTTTTTTTTTTAATTTCAATTTAAAATGAATTTTTTTAGGTACAGCCTCAGCTGCGGCAAATATTAGGGTTCAAACGATATAAAATATGATATATAATTCATTTTGAAGTTTTGAATAGAAAATTACGTATGATGTGGCAAATTTCTTTTGTTTATACTATAGTAAGAGCTTGCTATTTAACTTGAATAGGGCATTTGCAATTGTCATTTCGGCAATATTATACAATTTCCAGTAAAATAAAAGCCTTGTCGATCGTTTAGGAATGTTTCCAATACATTTTCAGAAAATCAATACCTGGACAACCGTAACATGCTAAAATACGCTAAATCTTAGTTATATGTAAGGTGAAGTTAAGACAATACAAAGTGTACATTAAGTATGTTTCTTGTTACTGACTTAAGATCGTCTTTGTTCTCACTTACAATACTACAGTAGCGACCTGGCGAAAGTTATATAAAAGCTTCAATTTGCTGGCAAATTGCTAGCAAATTGAAAGCCATTTTGAACACTCGTCAGCTACTGTTGAAAGCCCAGCTGTCAAACGGTTGAAAGCTTTTGACC
>JAULBM010286666.1:0-16131 GCA_032357055.1 Geukensia granosissima | reverse complement strand
CCTCTAAAAGGGGCGTCCCTGATTGTGGGGGATGTATAAATTCACAATCCGTCAGGAGAGAGACGTTAAAGACACCCTGTGTTTGGGAAATGCCACGTGGTAAGCACGCTAAAGACCCCTTGTAACAGCTCTTTTTGAGTGGGCGGCCAGTTTCAAGGCTAAATTTTCCGCCCCTATCCAACCCGCAATTTTTCTAGTGGCAGTCTAAAAGTCCCTCCCTTATCGGTCCCTTTGTTACAGTCTACATGCTGATTAATGGTTTGCCAACTTGTTTCCGTCCTGAATATGCATGAAATATTTGCCACTGGACGTTAAACAACAATCAATCAATCAACCGTGTCAAAAAACCGCGAATGAACTCAGGTAGTCCAGAAATGTAAGGAAGTCCTGCTTCTTCTAAAGACAGTTGCGGTATTGTACATTTTCCAATAGGCATTAGTCATTTCAGTTGAAGGTATCATGGGATCACAACCTCCAGGCGGAGAAGTGAACAGCCTGTTTTTGGTCTACCATGCAAGGTTAGTCTTTATCTGTGAAACGGCTATTCCATATTGACCAACAAGATTGTGTGTCAAAACTGTCAAAACCCTGTATTGGACACATGCTCTTGGAAAACGTATGAGCTGGAAGAAATATATGCCCAAGGCTGAGCCAGCTGAAATGTTACTGCAAATGAACGGGAAGTTGACAATTGGAAAGTTGAAGTCATCACGTTTGTAATATATAGTTTTGTGTGAAGCCTTCCTCCGCTGTCTTATTTGAAAAAAATGACAGAAACTAACTTTTCTCAAACAATTTAATATAAGGTTAAAAAATAATTAAATAATATAAATACAATGAAAACAAGCATTAAGTAATGTGAAAAAATGACAATGTACATCTCTATCAATTTTATCAAAAAATCAAAATTTAGCAGCATCTGTATTATAAGGTCACCTCTTTCATTCCTCATGATAAACATTTTAATAAAAATGTACTGAAGGGGTCACCTGTCTTATAGTCTTGTAAGGTCGCCATTATAAACCCAAGGGAGAACTCTTAATAAAAGTTCGACTATATTGCAATGGGTAACGCTTGGTGTATATTTTCTCATGTATTAGTTTAATTTCATGATCTACTCCTATTTCTGCAAAGGAAGTAGAAAAGTAAGTAGCCATTTATAAAATGGTAAGTAGTAACACTTAGGGGATGTATAAATGACAAACAGTAGCACTAACGGTAAAACTGGAGGTTATCCTGACCTTGTTGTTAGAAATAAACTTCTTGTTCATTGTTATTCCTTATAGTGACTTTCAAAATAAATGAAGCAATGAAAAATCTTTTTTTTTTACTTGCATTTAGATTATTCTTGATCAACTACATAAATATTCGTCTTTCTAAAAAAATTATCATCAAAATGTTTAAAAGTGGAAAAAAAATAAATTTCTTATTTATATCAATCACTATCATTTCAAGTAAAACCAAAAACAAACGGCATCATGTGGCCTTTCCTATTTGTTTTATAAAGATATAAAAAAACTCAAGTATCCAGCATAAGAAATGATGTTTTTCCCACTCAAGTTCATAAAAAAGAGAATACCAGGGAGACAAATTGCATGTTTTCTGTGCAATCTATTGAAAACAAATAGTTGTGGATATAAAGTATGTTTCTATTTAAAAAATCTCTTGTTGTCCCAGACTTGCAAAGCAGCCGCCTTGCAAAAAGACTGGCCATATTGTTGTAATCTTGTGTATTATTGAGATGCGTACTTATACCTCAAAGCAACATCAGCTAACACTGATTTCATCCCTCTGGTACCTTCAAGTGCAAAAACTCGCTTTGCGGCCTAATAAAAAAAGACAGGGATTTTCCAGCTGGGGCAAAACAGTTTTAGAGATATAAAGCCGCCAGAAAGTTATATCTATGTCTCGCTTCTATGACTGGTGAGACAAAAACTAAATTCAATAATGATTAATCAAATATTGATCTTAAAATTACTTTTCAAAATGGAATTATATGAAACTCATTGAAGCTGATGTCTGGTAAAGATCTGAAAATAAACAGATTTTGACTCCAATTAAACACAACAAATGTACCATTTGTCATAATTTGATCTAAAATATTAGTTACCCGTGAAAGCCACATCTTCAGACAAAAAACTTTTTGTACACATGAGACCAAAATTTTTGTCTTTATTCCTTAGTCAGCTTTACACAAAAATAAAATCAACCTTCCTGTGACTTAGTTATCATTAAAAACTTGTTATTGGATTTCACTTACTTTAACATTATGTTTTCAAAATGTTTCTTCATAAAATTGTAATGTATAACTGATAATAAACACACAACAACTATGAAAATATTTAATAACAAAATATCTGGAATGTTGATAACATAGGACGGTGGTAGAAAATGATCAATTTCTGATTGTTTAATATAAGTACAAATGTATAAAAATCTTAAAATTATCTTGTGATACAAAAATGAAATATTTAAAAACATATGTTTTCATCTGGCAGTATCACTTCACCTACAACAATTACATGAGCATATTTTAATTGAGGAGAAATTACATTGCACAAAATCTTCAACAATGTTAAGACTTAATACAATATTGTTATATGAGCTTTATCAGGGGAAAATACTGGAAATGTAAGTCTTACTAATAAAATCTTAAAATGAAAAAAAAATCACAACAAAAAACAACATCAAATGCAAACATTCTCATAATCTCACCAAATGATACTAAAATACATGTATTGAGTGAGTTTTTCAGATTAAATATCACTATATTGTTATACCACTTTTAATGTTTGTCGAATGTATAATTTATATTGCATTGATATTTAATTTTCTACATTGGTTAGTTTAAAAACCCATGCCCACTGGCAAGGAAGTTTGTTCCATGATATGGTAGGTATTGTTATATAGATTCCTTGTCCACCAGGTCCTGCTATCCAATCGAAGGCATCAGGATATCCAAGCATTGTCACCTCTGTCTTCTGTGATGGTATAGGTGCTCCTAACTTCAAAACAGGATCGTTTGGCCATGATAGGAGAAAAACATATACGCTTGTTCCTCGATCTGGGCTTTTCTTCATTGTATACCTTTAATATAGAATCAAATAACAAGTCAAAACGCAGAAGAAAGTAAATTTGTTAATTTCCCAGATAATACAATATGAGGTACAATTTCACCTCTATTGATAGGAATTCTGTTAAAATTTGGTTAATTTCTGGTGAATGGTTTAGAAGCAAAAATATGAAATTGTTGCCCCATTCTTTTCAACATAATGCAAAAACGTCTACAAAGCACAGACATCCAGGGAAAATAAAATAGGAGGTGCAATACTAAACCTATTGACAAAAATCTTTGAAGGTTTATATAATTTTTACTGAGTGGTTAAGGATGCGTAGCAAATTAGAAATTATACTTCCATATTTTTCATTACATTTTACAAGTCAAAATTGTTGCCAGATTTAAAATATTAATTTTCTAGAAAATTAAAATTGTCATATTAAATTGTATCATGTAATCAAATATATTTGTGAATACAAGATTAATTATTCTCAAGGGATAGTTCAGAAATTAAAGCAAAGTTGATATTAATCTCGAAATTTAACAATTACAAGTCTTTCTACAGAAAACCATTGTCAAATCTAATTAAAACGCAAATTATGCTTGAAAGCGTTCTTTACAGGGATCTAACTATGTTCTGTTCTACATTCTTTTCTTAGGTTGAGGATAGAATTAAAACCCTGTCAAAAATTTTATGTGCCTGTCCCAAGCCAGGAACCTGAAGTTCAGTGGATGATGTTATTTTTAAGTTAAGTTGCCAATTTCACTTTGTAATTTAATTGGCAGATTATTCTTAAATTTGAATGCCATCATATTTTATTTCTGCTTGTCTGAAGGAATGGACAAATTATTTAATGCCTTCAGGAAAACTGTAGATGTTTGTATATAATTTATAACGTTCAGATGGTTGTCTCACTGACAATCATAGCTTATCTCCAGGCGCGGATCCAGGATTTTACGTTATGGGGGGGCGCTGGTCCAGGTCAGTGCCTTTTTAGGTTATAGAAATCACGAAAAATTAAGACTAAAAAATTATATTTTTTTCGTTTTTAGGGGGGGCGCGCGCCGGGTGCGCCCCCGCCTGAATCCGCGCCTGCGATGTGAGAAAGATGTACACATACATTCAACTACTGGAATTAAATAGGGGCATATACAGTGAAGAATTGTACGACCTCAACACAGCATAAGAGATAAACTTCGTAATTACTCTATTTTAAATAAATCAAACTCAGAGGCAGATCCAGACTTTTGAAAAGGGGGCATCTTGCCAACACATACTCGTACTCTACTGGATCTGACTTTTGAAAGGGGGACCTGCCAAAACAGACTTGCCTGCGTGCAAAACTAGTGCTAAAATAAATTTTACTCTTTCAAAAGGAAGGAACGCCCCCCTTGACCCCCAGGATCTGCCACTGAAATTCGAAGAAGGAAGACAAAGACACTGAAACTTAAAAGAGTGAGCAAACCCTTTTGCCAATAACATCACAGCCTTGTTACTGACACATAATCAGTATATAATTATCTCACTTGTACCTGTAATTGACAACTAAATAATAATTAACATTTTATTGTATTATATATATTACATCTATCAGGTTCAACAATGCAGCAATACACATTATTACATCAAGTGAATGTAAATTGCACATTACTACTTTTCAGTCAGATGAGAACATTTTTTTCTCACAATATATTATATAATTCTTGTAAAGCATGGATGATGATAAATAAATCATGTGTCCTTTATTATTGTTTTTTTTTCACTTCTGAAGGATTCTTTCATGAAAAAAATATTTGTTATCCAAAACATCCAAAGGATAAATTTTTCAACCCCGAAAATTTTGCTGAACTCCATATAAAGGAGAATAAAATTAAGATTTATGATACTTAATCTTGGACCCATCTCGCTCCCAGATTGTGTGATTGAAATTCTCATTTTTCAACACATTTTATAAAATTTTTGGCATTTTTTCAGCACATTTTATTGCATTGCCTAGTCATATTAATCACAGAAATGCTGAAAAAAATCAATACGACTTTCTATGCTGCAATTTTTTTGGCTAAGCACCTATCATTTGTAATTTCAAGACATAATTTGCTTTGTTGCCACTATCTTTATCAAACTAAATCTAAAGAACAAGTTATTAATTTCTAAGGCCTAAAGGGGGAGGTTTGAGGTGGAAGGATGGCATGTCCTCTTTATCTGCACCTGAAAAATCTTTTGATCAATACAAGGGCAGAGGAAGAATTTTTTAGATTTAAGTAACTTTGGACATGATGCGTTTTTATGATTTATCATCTTAAATAGACAACTCATAATTTTACAGGTCTCAACATACATATTAATAATTAATTATTTTAATATTTGTGAAAAATGTGTGGCCAGAAGAAAAATACCGCCCAAATAGAAAATGAATGTAAATATATCATTATAAGATCTGGCCTCTTTATTCCTTATAAAGCATCTTGCTACAATAGGATTTTATTTTTACCAATGTGTTCTTAATTTAGAAACACACAAAATGAAAAGGCTTTCAGTGTATTTCCTTCAAGGCATAAATAAATATAAACAATCTGCAATAAGGATATTTATTTTATGTCTTAGACCACTCCTTTTTCATAAATAAATCTATAAACTGAATATATAAGGTTTCTAAATATGGATTTCCCCCAATAAATATGAAGTCATATTATGTGGATAAAAATAGTTTGAAAGCATTATTTAGTATACAAACTGACATAAAACAAAAGTCAAATAATTCTCTGAAATAAATGCAGATTATTTGTCTTGGTTTCAACCTGTTAAACAATACAACAAAATTATCAGGACCTACAAAACACCTTTCATAATACATTTCATCGGCATCAACACCTAATGCGAATTAATTCGCATAATCGGATGCACATTGTGGAAATGTTTCGGGGTTCAATGTTTTCAACGCACATTGAATTCATGTTTATATCGTTAATTGGCCTAATTCAATTCACATTAAATGTCTGAGTGAACAAGGCATTTCTATATCTGTATGTTTTTCCAAGGGAGGAAATAGTTCTAGGAAAAGAGTCAAAAGGCAAAAAGCCTATGAACCAATTACTTTAACAACAAAACCAAAAAAGGATTGACTTTAAAAACTAATTGGGGACATATAAATTTAAACACATAATTAAACCGAAATGAACTCAGGTTTGATACATTTATGGGCAAAAACAACATTTTTGCAAAAAATGCATCATTTGTTCCTAATATATACACAGTACATGTATAATATTTTCTTTATTCAAGAAAAATGAATAATTATTATTTGAAATAAATTTATGCAAAAAAAGTTCCATCTTATTCATAAAATTTCACGAAACATCCATCTTGTGCACAATTTGTTCTTCAAAAATTAAAATAAACAATCCAATAACAACAAACCAACATAACAATGTAAAGACTAGAGGTGTACAGAATGGTAAAATGATGGAGACAAGCCACAAACCATAACATAAAGCATAAAACCCATAAAAACAATACGAAACAAAAACAAACAATATATAAAATTTACATCTGAAATGAATAATATGTGTTCATTAAAATCTTTATCAACAACAAAATATACAAAGCATAAACTTGTTTGGATAATGAAACTCGAAGCCAACTGATAATGAATAATAACTTAATTAATACAACCCCTGGCTTGATTTATTGTTTGCATATTTGTTTTTGTCCCCCCAATTAAGTGAGTTGCTTTAAGGAGCTATGAGGATCATAATTTAAATTTTTGTCTGATTTTCTTATATTCCCTGCTTTATCCTATTAAACACATCAATATATTTGTACCATTATTCCTAAATTTTTATTTGGATTTCATACATCCTAAATAGTTTTCAACAAAATTTCAGAAAATTCTTATTATTTGTTCATGGTTTAAGTAAGGCAAATGTAACATCATACAAATCCTAAGAATCCTAAGAAAAAATAAGCAAGTCTCATTTCCTGCCGAACTTTCAATTGTGAGACCTTTACCAGTAATCATAAGAAATTTTGTATAGGAGATATAATTTTCATGACATTTGAGTTTAGAAAATACTATATATTAAATCTAATTAACCAGTCACACTATAACAATTTCATTATATATTACTTCCACGTAGGTTACAGGTTATGTAAAAATTCAGATCCATGTAAGTGACTATGCAAATCAAAATACCACACACATAAATTAGAACTTTATCCATTAACCTGCATTATATTAACATTATTTATTTCTATTTTTGTCCTTGTAATTTATCAAATAAATTAACCTAGATTTTTTTTTCTAATATTATCATGTAAACAACCAATAAAATCTCTTCTCCCAAATGAGACATTTAAACTTGCGTCAAATTAAAATGCTATGAATTTGTATTGGAAGTATGGATGAACCAATATGATTGTTTGTTCAGATATATACTAATAATATACCATATTAATTTCAACTTTTCAACACCATCATGTAAAATTTATTTCATTGGACATTGTTAGTGTAATTTAAGAAATAAGGAAATTCAAGAATTAAGAAAGGGTTAGGAATGATATTGGGAGTTAGTAAAAAAAAAATTCAATTCCAAAAATGTCATGTAAAATATCATTATATCACCAGGTTTTTAAAGATATTGAAAACAAACAAAATGTCCAATAGTAATCATTTTGCAATTTTTTCCTCTTTAATTTTTGAAAAATTACACGATTTATACACTAAAATTACTCTCAGTTTAAAACTTATAGGTTAACAAAGAATGGACAAAAGTATTCATCACTTGCAATTTCCATATATATTGTTGTTCATTTTGGCTACTTTGAATGCCCCCCCCCCAAATAATGTCATTCATTATTCTAAACATGTGCTTGCATTTTCAGCAGCCTAAATGCTTCTTGTATTTTTGATCAAAGTTTTGCAATGAGCTTGATTTCCATAAAATAAAGATAAAAACTTAATGTTTAATTAAATACAAAGGTAATCTTGTTAGAGTATCATCTAAAATGCCAGGAAAATTTACTTATTTATTTAAAATCAATTTTGGTAATATTAAGCAATACAAATTGGAATTATGATTTTTGAATTTAATTTCTAGCATTAGACATTGCTGGATGCATTTTTTTAAAGTTTCTTGCATAGATATCAATCTGATTAAGGAATGGGTGACTGGATTTGTTTGAATATTTGTTTTATGTACAGGGAGTGGCCAAAGGTATATATTATATTTCCCCTTATTTTTCATGTAAATCTACAATTTTTCAAAAAAAGTATTTTTAAGTGATTTTTTGACAGATTTTCATGGAATAAACACCATTAAAATAGGAGGGTTGAAAGTTTTTTCATATTATTAATATGAGTTATTAAAATTAAAAACAACTACAAATTTATATTTAAATTTTGCATTAATCAATTTATGTTGTGAAATGCCAGGAGATTTGCGTGACTTTTTTCTTTTAGCATTTTTTTCAAGTTGCAATCTAACATAAATTTATAGAGAACATTGGATAATTTCTGGTAAATGTAGTATTATAAAATCTGAAATATTTATTATATTGATGAAAAAGAAAATATTAAATTTAAAAATAAAATCTAAAATTAGATTTTAAGATTTAAATTATAGAAATTTTACATGTACCATAAAAGTAAAGTTCAAAATGACATTTCCCCCTCATCCAAATTAGAACAACATGGCTTATATCTGTTATCCAATGAATTTCAAATTGGATTTCAATAAAACTCTTCCTTCAAAGAATTATAAATAACTCATTGCTTGTTGAAATAAGAAGAACAAGGAAAAAAAGTCTATAGTTAGATCATTTCCTCTCGTAAACCATGTAAGACATACAATACTGCTGTACGAGAATGTCTGTCCCCAGGACATTTATAAAATAAATACTGTTTCTTTCTAATTTTAGATTTACAGTAATTTCTCTTCACAACAACATAACGAGTGTCCTTGTCATGTAATAAACGAACAGAATAAGAAAATTAGCGATACAAGAAACATTCAATATTTTATTGATTACCAAAAACTGTTTGATCATGCAAAATGTCTATGAAAAAAACGAAACTCATTACAAAAATAATAAGATTTCGTTATTGATATTAGAGATATATATAGCCTGTAGCAGTATGCCGATTTCTTTACCATGTGATTACGACAAGTCTAATAGCATAGCATCATTTAGAGAACAAATACAATACATTGTAACTGTTTTCACTCTTAAAGACTCTCTCCACCAATTTTCCATAATTGATTTTAGTTATTTAAAATAAAGGCTTTAAAATCAATTATACTTGATTAAAATAGGCGACCGAGATACTGGCCATACAATAAAATGAATATCTGCTCGAAAGCTAGTAATTTTCATTTATTTAAGCAGAAGTAAAAGATGAGTCTGACATGCTATTCAAACATTAATGGCTCCAGACAAATAAGTCATGAATGGTGTTTTGGAGAATGGCTCCTTTCTCCCACAATCACCAGTTAAATAATGGATATTAATAAGTAGTCATATTTAATATATTTCAATGACAGTTAATATGAAATATTTGTATCCCACATGATAAAATGAATATAATTTAGACCTAGTCTCTGTCTGTAGTTAAGTACTAGGTTTTCATGATTTGCAACAATAAAATAACGGTCCAAGACATAGCGATAGCATTTTTTGCCCAGTATAACGGTAGACTGAAAACCAGTCATTTTTTCATCAGTTGACCATAAAACTGACATTGTTTTCAACATTGCAAAAAATAAATTATTGAGAACTAGTCACTTCCCACACAATTAAATGACTTCTTTCGCCTCGACTCAGTGATAATTTCTTCTCGTCTTCCTGAAGGATTTCTTCATCTTCGCCATCACCTATTAAATTATCAAAAAAAAAACCCTGTTAGTATTCTATTATTTTGAAACTGGTTTTCATCATTTTCAATACAAGTAAATGATCATACATTTATAATTGTTTAAAATTTCAATCAAAACCTGAAAGTCTAACTAAGCCAGGCTGTTTTCTCGGAGAAATAAATGAAATATCTATATTTTACATTTAAAAGGATGACCAAATGTTATAGAAAACCCTGGTAAATTAATTTTTTTGTTCAAATTTCCATGAAGGTGGAGTGGTAGGTTGTCCAGAGGCTCCCTTGAATCTAGGATAATGTTTTTTTTTCCATTTTGTCTACAAAAGAACTTGTTTTGTGCCCCACAGAAATCTAGTAAACTAAAGGCAACAGCTTAACAAGAAAGTATGCAGTGCAAAATCCAGAAAAGATGTGGATTGTGTAATTCTTGCATACATTCCATATTCTTTCTTTTAAAAAAAATTGACTTAAGGCTTTCAAGCTGTGAAAAGCCCCAAAATAAAATGGGTAACAATAATTGGCCAATTAAGTATACAATGTAAAGTAAGAATCAAGTCCTTGTGGTAATATAACACTTTTTAGCATTATAAAACCAATTTGTATTTAACAATACACAGACTAGTCTGACATAGCCAACTTATTTTCCAGTCCTTGAAACTGTAAACAAGCTTGGTCTTGCTGTGCATCCATAATTAATTCCCCTATTCCCATGGGCTGTGGTCTGGCATTAGAAAGATATCGCTAACTGCCCCTGAGCAAGGGAATAGTAATTACTAATTTAATTTATTGTCAATCTTTACTCCTGCAGTATTTATAAGGATACCAGAAGGAAGAGTTGTGACACATAATTGATCTATGTTATTGGTCAATAAATCAAAAGGGATTTCAGTGTATTGATTAGATCCCTGTCATCATTGTCAACAAATTCAAGTTCATATAATATAATAAGTCAACAATGTCATGAACTGGTTACCTAAACTTACAAGAACGAATGTCACTAAAAGTTCATAAAGTTAGGCTTATCTTTCTATTTTGGTACCTACCGTGTCTGCAGAAGGTCAATCCAGAAAATCAAATGGCATCAGAGATGCTTAAGCCGAGTTGCATGTTCCAAATCAAACATGATTTTTTATAGTAACAGTTCCACTATCAAAACTTCAGGAAATTTATTCAACATGTTCAGATGTAAAAAATTGGGACTAAATTTTGTAATTTTTTAGTCACTGTTTGACCTTTGACAGATTTTCCACAAAATCAATAGGGTTCTCTCTGACTTATTATGTAGCACTATCCTTAAGTTTTGCATAAGCTGATGTAAACATTTGAAGACATTGTTAAGACACCTCAATTTTACACTAATTTCTATAGTTTTTTGGTCACTGTGACCTCGACCTTAGACAGATTTTCCTTAAAATCAACATGATTCTCACTTACTTGATATGTAACATTATCCTTAAGTTTAACTTTTTTTTTTAGTTATTTTGAGTCCATCCAACATTATACCTACCATGACAAATTACTATTCTGAAGTCTATTCATTTTAATACCTATCATGATCAATTCCTATTCTAAAGTCTATTCAACAATACACCTACCCTACCATGATTAAGTCCTATCCTATAGTCTATACACTAACATATATCCTATAGTCTATACACTAACATATACCATGTAAGTCCTATCCTAAATTCTTTTTAATACAATACCTTCTATAATAAAGTTCTATCCTGAAGTCTAATCATTATAATACCAACCACAATAAAGTTCTATCCCCAAGTCTTATTATCACAATACCTTACATTTTTTCCTAATCAAATAAAGAACAATAAAAAAATTTTCTGTTATTATATTACCCACCTACCTGAATCCATATCATGAACAAGTTCTATCCAAAAGTCTTTTCATAATAATACCTATCATGATAAAGTCCTATCCTAAAGTCTTTTCATTATAATACCTACCATAATAAAGTCCTACCATGAGGTCTATTCAACATAATACTTACCATGATAAAGTCATATCCTGAAGTCTTTTCATTGTAATACCTATCATGATAAAGTCATATTCTACAGTCTATTCAACATTACACTTACCATGATAAAGTCCTCTCCCAATGTCTATTCAACATTACACCTACCATGATAAAGTCCTATCCATATGTCTATTCAACATTACACCTACCATGATAAAGTCTTATCCTACAGTCTTTTCAACATTACATCTACCATGATAGAGTCCTATCCCAATGTCTATTCAACATTACACCTACCATGATAAAGTCCTATCCCAATGTCTATTCAACATTACACCTACCATGATAAAGTCCTCTCCCAATGTCTATTCAACATTACACCTACCATGATAGAGTCCTATCCCAATGTCTATTCAACATTACACCTACCATGATAAAGTCTTATCCAACAGTCTTTTCAACATTACACCTACCATGATAAAGTCCTCTCCCAATGTCTATTCAACATTACACCTACCATGATAACATCCTATCCTGAAATCCATTCAATATTACACCTACCATAATAAAGTCCTATCCTAAAGTCTATTCACTTTTACACCTGCCATGATCAAGTCCTATCCTAAAGCATATTCAACATTACACCTACCATGATAACATCCTATCCTGAAATCCATTCAATATTTCACTTACCATGGTAAAGTCATATCCTAAGGTCTATTCAATATTACACATACATAGTGAAGTCCTATCCTAAAGTCTATTCATTTTTACACCTACCATGATAAAGTCCTATCCTGAAGTCTACTCAATTTTACACCTACCATGATAGAGTCCTATCTTAAAGTCTATTCATTTTTACACCTACCATGATAAAGTCCTATCCTGAAGTCTACGTAACCTTCACCACCAGAGAGGACAAGTTTGCTGTTACTTGGAGGAGCAGGTATGGCCTCATTTTTACTGACAGTAACATCAGGAATCTCTGTAGATCCACTCAAACCTTTTCTTTTGGCACCTACAACCAGAAATAATACTCAATTTGGATGCATTAACCACTTGTGCTTCTGCAGTTAACTTAAAAAATATTGTAATTTCTGTCATAAAATGTCACAATGAGTTTTCCTTTGAAGTTTCTACACTTACAAAATATTTTTTGTGAAACCAATTGCTGGTTTTAACATTTAGCCATAAGAGTTCGCCTACATTTGAATTTTCTCATAATTACTCCTGAAGACAAATAAGATTCCTTGAAAATAATATTTGATTGATTGATTGACTACATGGTGCTTAACTTCCAGTGGCAAATATTTCATGAATATTCAGGAAGAGATTAAAATGAGTGATGATAAATTATCCCTACGTTGATCTAGACTCATATGCTCAGGCCAAGTTTAAATGTTCTAGCTCATGAGAGCAACATTATTTTGACTCTGGGCCATACAGGCTTTGCTCTTACTCTTGAATACTGCAAGCATAGTGGAGAGGCAGCAAGTACCAATTTTAATGTATTTGGTTTGACCTAGCAAGGGATCGAACCCATGACCTTGGGCACCTGAGGCGACTACCCTTACTATTACACCACCGAGGCGGTCTTGAAATTTATCAAAGGAGAATAACTGGTAAACAGAATATGGTATTATTGAAGTTAGTTGAATTCATTTGAATGATGTCAAAGTCAAGTTGCCATACTATGAAAGTTCCTTAAGCAAATTTTGCAGTATGGAAAAATAACATCAGTTGATTCTTAATTAACAATTTCACATTCAGAATAGTCAAATGCAAAGGAAATATGTATTTGGTTAAAATTTTCAAATATTTACTAACATCCACAAAAATATATGCCACAGGAACAATAGCATTTTCACAGCATTAGAGCATTCAAAATTATTTTCAAATTTGATGCAATAAAATTGAATTGGTTCATTTTTTTTTCACAAGAATCGAAAAAACAAATGATGTTAACATTTCATTCAGGGGTCAAAATGGTAGGTACAGGTGGTCACTTGATTACTTTTAATTATGTGTTGGCTTACACCCACCAATTATGTACAAACACACCACTTTCTAGAAAGACTGACACTGCTATTGTTACATACCAGTATTTCACAATCCTTACAAGTTTCTAATCAAGACTATAAACCACTGTTTGTAGAAACATATTTTCATTATTAGAAGAACTGGAGCTATTTTAGTGATGATAGGTTCTAAGACTTCAAAGTGGTTTTACATCTATTCAATTGGGTTTTTAATTTCCTGCCTAGAATAAGCGCTGAAATCAATGGAAGAATGCTTGATTGTTAGGACGACAACCCCCACGAACAGTCTTGCTATTTTTGTGAAGAAAAACTAGTTTGGCACTGGGAACAACATACGAAAATAGATTAATGGAAGATTGGCATGGCACTGGGTATTGCATATAAATATAGATTATCAATTTAACAAGGAATTAAAATCTCGACACCTGCATCTTGGTTTCCGGGAGTTAATTATCATCCAGGTAATGGGACAAATCACAAAAGATTAATAATTTCTAACATTGTAAGATAATTGATTTTACTAATCAATAGGTCTTAAGGGTTAAAAATAAATATTTTCTAAAGTTTGTTCACCTCTGGAATTTTGAGACAGGAAAAAAACTCAAATGGCTAGTTTTGTTTTTATCATTGAAATTATCATTTTGAAGAAAGAAAATAGAGTATATGCAAGAAGGATCCAATTCACATTGTTTCTGGATTGTGCACTGCATTATTTCTTGTCAAGCTGTTGCCTATTGGTCACTAGATTTTCCCTATGGGCAGGAAACAAGTTATTAAAAAATACTGCCTTGCATATCTCTCTTTCATTAAACAGATTGTTGACAAAATAGAAAAACAAAAATACTTAAAGGAGTAGGTATGTTAAGCCCCATATTTGGCCCAAATTTTAGATTTTGTGACACAATAGTAAGATGTTGTGAAAATGTTGTTTAATAATCATCTTTTAATAATTCATTACTTTTTCATGTATACTTTTGTCATTTTGACAAAATGAAAGGGTATATTTGACTATTTTGACATGAATTTAACATTTTCGTTAAAAATACTCAATTTTTGGAGGTTTTTTGTCCAAAATAGATATGATCGCACAAAAACATCATGCAGATATTTCAACCAAACATTTGTATCTGAAAGATCTTTAATTGTACAAAGTTTGGTTGTGATGTTTTTGTGTGATCTTTATTAAAATGGACAAAATAGTGTCAAATATTGCTTCAAATTAATTAATTTCTAATTATTTTCACATTTAAAGCATTTTCTATGTGTCATGTGACCATTGTAGAACTTATTATACTAAATATTCTGTTTTATTTTCTTTTTAAAGACACCATTCAATACAAAAAATATAAAATAATAGATTTTTGCCAATTTTCAATATTTAGCCAAAGTCTTGGACCAAAAATGGGCCTTAATGACCATCGTCCTTTCACTGTGAATAAAGCTGTTTATTAAATTCTACTAGTTTAAATGTTGTTGCATACCGGGGTGAATAATTAAATCTTGTATGATTAGTGACAGACAGTTTATCAATCATTTATTTCTGGGTTTGCAGAAAAATATTCTCTACACCATTCAACAGATTTTCAAAAGTTTTATTGTGGACACAGTATATATTGCACCAAACAATTACAAAGGTGTAAAGGCCAATATAAAAAACTTCTGATGGCAATTCCAAACAATGAAATCAGAAGACAACAGCATGGAAAAAAAGTTAAAATGTGTTAAAATGATGAATACATTGATCAGCAGAATCTTTTAATCTTAAGAAATATCTGCCTTCAATGTAGTACAAAAAGTGGGCAAGAAAAATACAATAATAGATCTATAATAAACAAGTCTGTCCCTGATGTATAAAGATGACGATATACAAATCAATTCATCTATCTCGCTTGGTCGGTTCATTAAAAGGTCAAATCTTCTTACAACAGTAGCATATAAAAACAAATATACCATCATTGTTTGTCAAAAATACAAGAAGATGTCTGATTTCATAAACAGCCAGGGACAATCAAAATCTGTTTCAAAAGAAATTCAAAGATACTAAAGGGACAGAGAGAAATCGTTAAGTCGGAAGACAGACAAGACCATGGCCAACAAAATGAAACAAAAGACAAACAGAACACACAACACTACACTGAAAACTAAAGCTGGAGTAACACGAACCCTACAAAAACCAAGGTGAGTTCAGGTGCT
>JAULBM010286656.1:0-16132 GCA_032357055.1 Geukensia granosissima | reverse complement strand
AAAAGGGGGAGGCAAAACACGGTATACGTTAGCAAACAAAACACGAACTTTTCTCGAACCGTGCGATTTCTTCCGTTTGTGATGATGGTTAACCGTTAGCTGATGGATATTGGCGTTGAATAGGCTATGTCCCAATTTTGTATTCGAATGATTTATTGAAATAATCAGTACTTTCTAGTAAAATTTTAACCCGCTCCTAGGAAAATCGTCATTATTTATACGTTCCTAAGAATTTTTCGACCTAAAGGTTATACCCCGTGATAATGTAATTAGTAAGTTAAGATCACTCGTAAAACTTAAAACTTTTTGTGATACGACCACCTGTATATTTTGTGAATTACTTTGCTTAACGAAACAGTGAGATTCAATGGATCAGTTTTAAATTTGTAAGCTTTACATGTAATGGTTTTATAGAACTTAGGACGTGATATCCCGTGTCGTATCAAATTCTACATTTGCAGCCGTATATTTGTATTTAATTTTTAGAACGGTTATAAAACTTTGAAAAAGTCTTGAGAAGTTTGTGATATCTGTATCCCTGCTGCAAAAGTTTACCAGTAAAATGTAAATTGCGATCAGTAACATCAGAAACTTTACTGCAAACCGAAGTAATTGTGAAATAATAAAACACCAAATGAAGGAAACAAAGGCGCGTTCCTATCAAGAAACGGTAATTAATTTTGTAACAGGAAAAGATTGAGGAAGCGAAAAAACGAAAGAGTCAGACAAAAGAGAACACAAACAAGACGGAACTGGACATATATACGTATAAAACTAAAAACACAAAACTATGAACAATTCCAACCCCCCAACCCCCAATAAAAAAAACGTAGGTCAACTAAGGTGGTCCGGAAGTTATTGCCTCTTTAAAGAGAGCCACGGCATTGTCCATATTTAAATCCGGTATTGGTATTTTGTGGTCTTTTGTTGAGTAAGTATGGGAAATTTTTGGGTATTGCTATATCTACATTTCAAGGAGTAACCTTTTGTCAGTAGTATAACAACCAAAAATCATAGATCCAAACAGAGCAAAAGAAACACTCAAATCCCAACAAATCGAAACGGGAAGCCAAATCCGACGACAGGGACAGCTACTGAGGTAATACTTTTCGAATCCTTTTCGTTTTTTCAGTACTTTAGAATTTAAGCAATTGCAGCAAACTCCTGTAAAAAAAATGTTTGATAATGGTGAATCCCCTCAAGGACCTATGGTACACAGGAAAAGGCATCGACCCAGTGGTTTCAAAATACAAAATTACCAACTTTGAATAAATATGGAAAAGTTTGGTATGTTATGTGTACACTTTGAGGAGTTAATTCTCTTTAGAGTTTGGACATACATTTGGATTTATATCAATAAGAAGATCAAGCCACATGCAGCTGTAATTGTTCAATATTATAATTTCACCCTCTAATTGGGAGTTTTAAAAAGTGTCTGGTTCAAATAATCTTGCATGATAATATTTAAGAGTTGAAATAAATCTCAGCGAAAACCACTGAGCAAGTCGAAATGATGGTCAATTGACCACAAGCATGTCAGACACAGCAATCTCGAGTTGTTGAGTCGTTGTATAGGTATAAATACAGATAAACATTTCACTTATCACAAATATATTTCACTTATCACAAATGTATTTAAATTCAACATTTTTGCCTCATTCGTAAGATGTTTATGTTGGAAAACGTAGGTTAAAATCAATATATCATTTCAAATTCGGAAAAATGGGGAAAAAATTATGAATTTGGGGAAAAATTGGCATCCTTTGTTATCCTCTATGATTTTACTTAGTTCACAAATGCACATGTCTTATATATGGAAGGAGGCTTACTTTACTACTACATTAAGGTCAAATATAAAAATGTAGTTTCAGAAAGGTTTACTTTTGACAATGAAATTGTAAATAGAATTTCCTATAAGAGCTGAAATAATGAAGTGAAATGTTTAAATATGTTTAGTAAATGTTTATGATAATTAAGAAAATAAATATTCCATAACGGGGACAATCCCCAACAGTATAATGTTTAATTTAAATCAAACCCTGTTTTAAAAGAGCAATCTGATTAAAATAAAATCTTGGTAAAATTTTGGGGTGAACAAATTTACAAAGATTTGATTTTAATCAGATTTCAACCTTAACAATCATACGACAAAAATATTTTAATGATAATCTATTTAAGACAAGGATAATGTTTTGTGGTATAGTTTTGACAATAAATAATTGATATCAACCTCTTCTTGTGGGTGTATCTATGTACTAATGCTCAAGTTGTTAACCCGATGTCGTCTTGTTCTCAACATGTTATAATACTAAGTTATTAATTGACTTTTACATCTGCCTTTATGGTTTGGAAGCCGGTTTATTATTGGTGGCCGTAATGTAACTTATAGAAGTATAATTTCAACTTTTATTTGGTGGATGGCTGTCCCATTGTTAATCATACCACATTACCCATCTGTATATTGTTAAAAGTCAGAAAGCTTCAATAGTAAGCAATAAGCTGACTTTTTCTCCGTTTTATCACCTTTTCTATCGTTTTTTAAACTGACTTTATCGACAAGTACATATAAGACATATATAATTAGTTATACAATGACACTGACTGAATTGTCTTTTTTTTTTTTTGTTTTTTTGGTCATTATCTCCGGTTTCATTCCGCTAATATAGAAATAACAACATGCTGCTTATTGCCTGGCAAAAAAGTACTTATACACGGCATGTTACAAATTCTTCAAACCAGAGATTCACAGGGACCTGTGTCGCTCACATGGCAGTGACTCTAAATTGGTCTTTATAAGCACTGTCCTTTTGAAGGAAGAGATATTCAACGTAACTTTTTTACAGTACCATCCGAAGACCATTCCGTCGGATTTAATTAGTTTCAGACGAGAATATGTTAAATCGAATTTTCCAGGGTTCTAATGTTAAATATGCCATCTTGGTGCATTCATTTGGGCCAATTCGAACTTAAGCCATATGTTTGAGATTCGTTATATTAGCAAATGGAAATAAAATTTGCACATTTTATACTACTTTGAATGGCACGAAATTCAACTTTGAACAACGCATTGAAGACAGAAACTGAGCACTTGGACTGCTTTAATGTTTCAATTATGCAAATGAAGCACATGTATTCGATAACTTCATGTGTATGTATAAGGTAAATCCGATTTACACACACAATAATAAATGCTCAATGCTAAATATCTACCTTTTTCTTTTTAATGGAGTTAGATGAAAGAAAATTGACCTATTAGTAAAGGAAATGATAACATATTATTAAAATCTTGTTTAACATTTAACGGAATTATATTTTACATCATATTGAAATTAAGTATTTTATAGACATATTAATTCGAAAAAAGTTGTGATTGCACTTAAACCAAAGACGAAATATCTTTGATACGATCATCTTAAGACACGACGGGTGTTGCGCGCAGGACAGGGAATGCTTGTCCTTCCGGAGCACCTGATCCCACTCCTGTTTTGTAAAGGAGTCCGTGGATTCCAAGCTTTTTGTACTTTTTGTTTGAGTTTTATCTTTTAGTTGGTTTTAACTTCGTCTTGTCTCTTTGGACTATGCACTTTTGATCTCTCGCATGGGTATTCTACACTGGACTTACGATGTTAAGTATGAGATATGTCCTAAGACTGCCTAAGGTTCATAAAAAAAATTTGACATATCTTAGGATACTTTCGATGACATATGCCCAGATGTTTGAGTTCAGTCAAAGGACAGCCGTTTCGCACCTAACATCACTAGGACTAAACCTGCTGTTAAAATTTCAATTATCTTGTATAAATGTATCTGTTAACACTATTATTATTATTAAAATGGCGTGTATAACTTTAGACTTTTTACATGGGTATAAATGCTTTTGCAGATGTACAAAAATGTTAATGAATGATTGTCAGAACAGACGAAATTCAAGGAGTAACCTCTCATTAGAAACATTAGAACCACAACATTGGAAAGCAGATATCCAAACTTTGTAAATTGAGGAACTCACATAAACACAAAAATAGGCAGGAAGAACACCTACCATGTGCAATACCTTTTTCAGTTTTTAGAAGTTTAGAATCTTAAATTATTATTGGAAATTTCTGTAAAATAAAATGTGATAAAATTCATGCCAGATATATGATAATGAAAAATAATTCATCTAATCACATTATTTTTTTTAAACTGGATTATCTTTGCGGACTGTTGCTATGGATGAATTTGTTTGTTTTTTGTTTGATTAGCGTTTAGCGCCACTTTCAACAATCAGTCATATTGCGACAGTCAGATGTACCGGTGGAGGAAGCCGGAGAGAACCACCAACCTTGGGCAGGTATCTGATAAACCTTATCACATTCGATGCGAGTTAAACTCAACCCGTTTTTGTATGGACGAAAACTCACGCCGTATAGATGATAGGCTATAGTGATCTGTACCGGTAAGATTAAATCAACTACATAGACCACTCGGCCACCCAGGTCCCTATTATGGATAAAACAGTTGGGATAAAAGTAGTTGGCTTATTCTCGGAAGCTTTCCCTTCTATTCTTTATTAATACCAACCGTAAAATCTTCTTAATTTGGTGTTATAATAAACGATTGTTATGATTGAATAGATTACCAGCGTGGCGAATGTTATAGTTTTGAAATCGATATGGTGGATTCGATTATCACTTTTAAAACAAAAAACATTATTCTTGCATAGTTCAATACATTCACTTCAAATAAAAATTTTACATTTTTTTTGACTCCTTGTTTTGTCCTGAATTCAAAACAATTTGAAATCTTAGTCTTCATTTGCACACTATATGGACAATTCTATTAAAAAACAAAAAGCAAAACTAGAGGCTCAGGACGCTGAGCCTGTATCGCTCACCTGTCATTTGGCAAAGAAGTCTCAGAGAAGATTTTTTAATGAATCAGCCAATCAGAAACAAGATTTGTCTGTCGGCCTTGTTTTTGTCCGAATGGGATGAAATGGGGAAAATTTGTAAAGGACTTTCCATGGATGCTCTACATCAAATATTAAACAATTTCACCAAGCAGAAACAAGAATTATCCATGGCGGCTATGTTTAGTTTCAGATCAGGAAAATATTAGGAAACTTTATAAAGGTACCTATAGATGCTCCATATCAAATATTAATCCATTTGGCCAAGCCGTTTCAGAGGAGATTTTCTAATGTGTCAGCCATTTCAGAAACAAGAATCCTCCCTGGATTCCAATCAAGGCAAAATTAAATAAATGACCTTTCACTGATACTCCAGTTCAAAAATTAATCCATCTGGCCAAGCAATTTCAGAAAAGAAGACTTTTTAATGCATCAACCAATCAGAAACACGAATCATCCATGGTGGTGACAATGTTTTTTGTCTGATCCAGACAATATGAGGAAACTTCATAAAGCACATTCCACAGATGCTTCAAACCAAATATTTATCCACTTAACGGTTTTAGGGGAGAAGATTTTCTAATGTATCAGCCAATCAGAAACAAGAATCAACCATGGCGGCCATGTTTTTGTTCGATCGGGACAAAACGAGGAAACTTTATAAAGGACCTTCCACAGATGCTCCAAACCAAATATAAATCCATTTGGCAAAGTGGTTTCAGAGAAGATATGTTTTAATGGATAATCCAATCAGAAACAAGAGTTTTTGTCCAAACATGACGAAATAAGGAAACTTATAAATGACCTTCCATAAATGCCCCATACCAAATATTAATTCATTTGGCCAAGCGGTTTCAGAGGATAAGATTTTTGATAATCATCAACCAATCAGAAACAAGAATGGTCCATGGCGGCCATGTTTTTTGTCCGATCGGGATGAAATGAGGAAACTTTATAAAGGACCTTCCTTTGAGGCTCCATACCAATATTAATTCAGTGGAGAAGATTTTTAATGTATCAGAAACAAGAATCGTCCATGGTGTCCATGTTTTTTCCTATCGGAATGAAATGGGGAAGTGTATAAAGGACCTTCCATAGATGCTCCATACTAAATATTAATCAATTTGGCCAAGCCGTTTCGGAGATGATTTTTAATGTATCAACAATCGTCCAAGGCGGCCATGTTTGTTGACGGACCGGGACGAAATTAGCAATCTTTATAAAGTTTTCCCATAGATGTCCCACACCAAATATTAATCAATTTGGCCAAGCGGTTTCAGAGGAGAAGATTTTTAATGTTTCAGCCAATCAGAAACAAGAATCGTCCATGGCGGTCATGTTTGTTGACGGAATGGGACGAAATGAGCAATCTTTATAAAGTATCTTATATAGAGCCTTCCTGTAGACATTGGTTCTATTTGGCCAAGCGGTTTCAGAGGAGTAAATAAAAATGTGAAAATTTAACGACAGACGACGAACGACGGACGCCAAGTGACGATAAAAGTTCACATGACCTTTGGCCAGGTGAGCTAAAAAGACTTGTTAAGTCCAGTGTAGAATACCCATGTATGAGATCAAAAGTGTTCAAAGAAACATGACAAATTTGAAACAAACAAAAAGATAAGACGAAAAAAAGGAACAAAGGCTTGGATTCCACGAACTCCTGTACACAACAGGAGTGCGGCCAGCTGCTCCGGAAGGGTAAACATCCAGTTGCGCGCTTCAGCCCTCGTGGAATCCTTTAACTCTAATCCGGGTTAACTTTTTGTTGTATTACCAGTAAAAGGTCCATAACTAGTTGAGATTCATTGATACCATAATTCATGATGACGACCATAGAATTTTAGTAAGGACCATTTCAAAATTGATTGGGTGTATCCTTGTTATAATAATTTGTACGACAACAGCAATGCTCTCTTCAGAAAATCCTAATACTTGCACGAGACAAGAGAGCATCGAATCAACTGTGAAACATAGACCCCGTAAGCAGGGAATGCAGAAATGTTGCCACATAAATATGGGAAGTTTACAATAGGTAAGTTAACGTCATCCCATTTGTCGTAAATCTTTGAAAATAGTTTCCCCTCTTGCTCAATTTGGTTTCAATTTTTCAACAAATTCTCAATGAACGTAGTATTATTCAATGAGAGAACATCATCATATAGCAAAAATTAAAATTAAACAAATTGGCCAATTTATTTTTATTATTTCGCAGGAGTCCCTGATTGAATTATGCTTTATACGAGTACAAAAACAAGTTGGTTAATAGAGGGCGCACAATTTGTGCCCATTGGAATGCAACGGTCTGTTAAAAAACTCGCCAACCAAATTCTACAAAAAAATTTGATTTGCACCGCTTGTGGAGTACGCTTTATCACAGTATTATGAAAGCCTTTCTTGACTGGTGACAGTATAGGTTTAAGTTATTTAGAAAGAAACTTGATAGAGCACCTGGATGAACCCGCTATATATCTTTCGTTATATGGACACTTGTGTATCAAAAGAAGCAATATCCGATTTCTTTGGTGTCAATACCAACGGAAGACAGAACCGACCTGTGATTAACAAGGATCTCTTCTTTAGAAAGTAAAGTAGGTGTATATGTATCCGACCATAATAAAAATAAAATTCAAATGCCAATTGTCGATCTGCACATTACATGTAACCATTGTATCATATATTTAAACAAAAAAGACCAAGTTTGTAAACAGAAGGTAAGATCACGTTATAACTTTTACAAATCGTTTGGACCCCGTGCTTGAACGCCCGAACCAATATTCTGACCTCGCACTGAATATTTGCACACTATTTGTGATTCAACAGCAGAATTTCACTGAACTCTAAGTATTATAAAAGGAGCGTTTGAAGTAATAATCAGACTCTTTGGGGTCCCTTTGCTGAAATCGTAGACAAAGGTCAGACTGCATAGGCACATTTACATATCATCATTTACTAATTATATAGTGTACAACTGAAATCTTACGAAATAATAAGAGTCCACATTATATACTTATTTTTGTGTTCCTTTTTTATTATTAGTGTTTTAATTGTAGAATGTAGAAATTTTGTTTGCCGTTCCAGTTTTAGCATACGATAAAAAAGGGGGGTCTTTAACCTCTCATGCATTAAATTTTTAACCTCCGCCACAGTTGGTTGTGTGATTGTTCTAAGTCATAAATCCTGTGTTTTAAGTTTCTATTTTGGTGCGCTTAAATTTCATCCATCTGTCATCTCAAAGTCCAACACGTTCAAATAGAATGTTATTCTGTAGAAATTCATTTTAGAGCGAAGAAATATCATTAACAAAGTGCTGCTTAATGTTCTAAATATTTTCATTTAACGATTTTTCATTTTGTACGGATATTGGTCGAACCATTAGATTTTTAAGGCTAGCATTACTCCATGTATAGTCAGTCATTTAACATATCACAATCTTTCAGATTTATTATGAAGAAAAAGAATGCAGTCGACAGAATTCCGATATTGATTTGTGAAATTCTTGTATTTTGTTTTCTAATTGATCTTGGTCTATATTAAAACCCTTCCCTTTGTTCGGTGAATTATTTTCTTCAATCAGTTGTTTTAACATTCTTTTTCTAGCACCCTTTGAAAATACTCTGTGAAGTTTTGATTGATGACTCTTTTCATCTTTTAAAAATACAGGAACATCCGTGGTTAATTTTCGAATTAGCCGTTCGCGACTTCTGGCAGCAAATGGGTCATATTTATATCGCATCTGAGGTTTTACGTAGTTATGGATAGCTTTTCCTTTGTAATATATGCAGTTTTTCTCCTCATCTGGATCATGTATAGAAGTGAATTCTACAACATCAAATACAACGCTGCTAGATGTTTGTCGTTCCATTGTAATGGTTCGGTTACTTTCTTGCACTTCTTTGTCTGTCGTTTTTGGTCCTTGTCCATCTTGCATATTTGGAGTGTTTTCCAAATGTGTTTCTTGTTCGGTGTTTGAAAGTGTTGGTTCTTGTACGGGTTCTTGCGTCACTACCGAAGAGTCATTATTTTTGGATAAAACCTCCTCAAATGGAATACTTTCAGCAACTAAATTGTAAGTATCATTTTCCTTTTTCGTCAAGTCGTAGATTTTTGTTATAGCTATATCGTTTTCTGACAGTTTAGTAAAAGAGGGTTCTTTGATTGATAACCTCTTCCTGATTTTATTCTTTGTTTGCAGTTTTCGTGCTTGTTCCTTTGGATCTCGTGACGAGACGAGTACTGCGTAACCAATATCTTCCTGTGTTGGTTTGGCTGCATCGTTTTCATTTCTATCTTTAACTGTCACAAAGATAGAATCGGATATGTCAGTAATCGGCGCGATGGTAATACACGCCTCGTCATTAATTGGCACATTAGTAGAATCCGATTTGTCAGTAATGTTGTTTAAGCCTGCATCGTCATTATCCGGTGCATAGACAGAATCTTGTTTGTTATCAACCGGTGAATCGATTTGATCATTTTTATTACTAGTTGCTTTTCCTGGGATTCCTTCATTTGTCCAAGCAGCAGTAATCACCCTTGAATGGCGACCGTCTTTAGATAAATTTGATTTGTGTTGGTAGTTGTTATAACTTATAGCTTTATCATAGCCCCCTACTTTCAGAGATTGCGAATTTAACGATGCTCGAGATCTATTAGAAAACCGAGAATTTATTTCCCGGCGACTGTTTGTCAAAACCGGCTCGCTACGTATTGACTGTCGACTAACAGCATGTGATCTGGATCCATTCGGAACACTTTTTGCAGACGCTCTACGGGAAATTGCTCGTTTTCCTTTGTCTTTCAAAAGATATGTTGCTCTGATGAGTCCCGGATCAGACGAGTCCCTATAAATCACATTAAAAGTAGTTTCCTTCGGTGTGCACGACCATGGTCGTCGAGAAAGTAATATATTCTTAAAGATCTCTTCCGGGATATCAGTATCGTCGATTTCGATCTGTATATTGCCCGACGTCCGTCGATTTTCTTTCAGATTATCCATAACAAGTTTTCTCTCTTTCGCATAATTGTCATATGTCATCGTTTTCTCTTCGTGTAAACGGAAGAGTCGTTGTCTTAATCCTTTGTCTTCTATTCTATTTCTGCTCATGGCTGAAACTTCACTTTCAGAGAAATGTCTACCCATCATTTGTTAAATAAGGAAAAAAACGTGTAGCGCTTAAATAATTCAATGATCCTTACTTGGTTTTCTTTCAGTTATTTCCTTTGCTACGCAAGCTTCTTATCCAAGTTTTTCTCGGGCAGTATGACAACACCTATCCTATACTCTCGGTAGAATTGCAGGACGGTCAATAGTTTTATGCTGAAGTTGGTTCCTGAGTGGAACTGGTTTACATCGCATTAGTTTGATTAAATCACAAAAAAGTCTTGAATTTCTTCTTTTCAATCGACAAATTTAGAACAAATGTCACGAACAGAATATTTATTGCAGTTTTCATTTGCTTCTTATATTATCCGAAAATCTCCGATATCACTGATGAAATGCACAAATAACTCCATTGTCTGAATAAAGTCATGTTTATTTCCAATGCTTTGATATTTTAAACAATACATGTCGAACGGAAAAGATTAGAACAGAAATTATATTAAATTTCTTCATAATATATAGACATAAATAAGTTTTCCACACCTCGAAATTGTATGTCCCGCTAGTACACCTTCTTCTAAACAAACATCCAGATATTAAAAGTTTTATGTCAGAAAATTAAATCCTTATATCTTTCTATTATATTCCTTACAAACAAAAAGCCAAACTTATTATTTGAACGCCTTGATATCTTAAGAACATCGATCTTTAAAATATTGAATTCGACACGAAAACAAAACTTTTCAATCGTCTTGTCCTTTTATCAGCAATTAATAAAGATTTTAATGCTATCGTCGTTGTAAGAAATCCATCAGAGGAATTTATCATCATTTTTTGATAGGCGCTCACAAAATTATGAAATGTACATGATATATATTTCACATCTATGAAATGTATTTAAAAATCAATAACGCATATTGGATATTGTCCTTCAATTTATGAAATGATTGATTGGATCAAGTGATTGGATTTAAATGTCAATATTTTGTCCAGCTTTACCATGTTCGAAAATTTAAGGAACAATGCATTCATGCTTTATCTAAAATATTTTTGGTCGAAAACGAGCATTTTGAATATTAGGTCCAAAGTTTGACGAAGTTGTTCTTAACAGACAGTCTCAATTCATGTTTTTAATATAAACACCTATAGTATTCATCAAATAATATTCAAATTTTAAATTAAATTGAAATTATATGCTTTGTTATTTTATAATTTTTCGCAGTTTCATATTTTAATTTTAATACAAATTTCATTGGGATATTGTTTAAATTCTATATACATTGTATAATTGTTTGCGAAACGCAGCCTAGATTTTAAGTACAACCACAAGTCTACAGCCATGTATGTCCGTCGGTGACTTTAATTTGGTGCAGTTAACTTAATTGTGACAAGGGGGATCAAGAATTTAGAGTAACTTTTTGTCCATTTAATATAAATTATTTGTCGTAAAGAGTGACAGTTAATTGTTTGATATTGATGGAGAATTTCCCCATTTTGCTTCTTGTATTTTTTCCACGGTTATGGAACAAAACATTGAAACCAAGGTTTAAAGCAAAATAAACTGACATTTATCTGAATCTCTTTTGCTTTAATAGCTAGTAATCTGCTCACAACCTAGACTTTCATCTAAAAACTGATCGTAAAAGACAGGTTAAAAAACGCTTTAAAAGAGAGGTGGCTGTGGTTTTTTTTTAATATTTTTTTCCATTTATGAACATGCAAAGCACCATTTTGCCACATCTGCATATACAGTATGTGATAGGTATTCTGGGGCTTGTGCATTCTATCATGATTATATCGATATACCGGAGCACTATAGCTAGCCCTCTTTTTCATAGGGCCCGTGTAACTCAAGCTTAAGTGTAGTGTTTTTTGTACTTTTGTACTTAAACATTTAGATTCGTTCTGCTGACCCCGTATTTTTGGTATCTTAGAATTTCTTTCGCAAGTGAATTACTTTACTTTTGAAAGTTTGTTTTCAGTTTATATGTGATGTTCCGTCTTGTTCGTGTTCTATAGAGATTGCCCTGTCTGTCGACTTTCCCCTTTTGTCTGATCCTTCGGCTTTTAAAGTTATTGTAGCAGGATAGTGATAGTTTAAGTTAGCTTGTATGTTCAAACTGAAAAACTTTTACTGGAAATATTCAGCTTGTATAATGAGGTGTTATTTCACGCAGTTTGCTTATTATCGTTAAAGATAATGCACTCTTATCAGTAAATGCAGAGTAAAATACATGACGAGATTCAATTCATATCCCAAAAGACAAGACTAACTCAAAACACACGGGAAAAACAGAAACATAAAACCGACGTTTCCACTCATTGTATTCATTGTATAGCTTAGTTCACGTGTTCCGGAAGGTTGTTCACTCTCATTTTTCAATCAATGAATGAAAAATTGGTAAAAAGTATTCCCGCAAACTCTACCCAATTTCAAACAACGACTATAATAACATGCCACAATGGACAAACATTCAGTCGAGAACTAAAAGAGTCGTACTCTGTCCTGTATAATACTACAGTTGTGGCTTGTTATTGTGTAAAATATTTGATTTCGCCGACAAAAAACGTCCATGGCATTTCGTCATTGTTTCTGAAGTCCTGAAATTATAAGCAACAATTAATATACTAGGATTGGCATTAAATATGTTACATTTTCATTGCTTATTATAAGCATACAAGTTGTTTTGAAGTTTATATATGTTTGAAGTATATTTAACAGTATTATAGCATCGTTTGTTGTAGATTTTAATTATTAAAGGTATCAATTCCATTTACTAAGTCATTTACGTCTGTGTGTTTTTCTGAGTAAATACTTTTTAAATAAGTTCAAAAGTGAATTAGTATTTGTACAATTTTCTTTTGTTGTAGCTTTTAAAGCCTATTATATTACCAGTCTGTAGAGAAGAACCTTTTTCTAGTTATTTACAGAATAGAACAAATACACCTTTAAAATGATTACGAATTTCGAACAAAAGTAGTTCTGTATGGGGTAGTGTTAATTTGAGATTTACTTCATAGTTCATCGTTAAAATTACAAACTGTAATATATTTAACTGTTCAAATATTAGCATTCAATACAATTTTATGGCGATTCATGTGAATTTATGTTATTGTATTAAAAAGGTAAATGATTTTATATGATATGTGAACATGATTTTATACATTCCTGAGGGACAACAACTAATGTTTTTTTCTTACGAACAGACCATATGATTTGATGGGGACTGGGCAAGATTATTCTTTTTTCATGTTACGTTAATGCAAGAAAATTTTTTAAGAATTTTTTTTCAATGGCCAGACTTTGGGCCAGAACATTTTTTCACTCCAGATGCTATTCAATTTTTTTATACAAATATAAGCCCCCCTCAAACAATCGAATTCTCTGTGTCTTTGTCGATTTTCCGGTCATCCGGATATCGTCATCTAATGGTCAAAATGCTAATAAGGACACTATAGGTGTGTTCCATTTAACGAAAAGAATGCGACTTGGTGAAGATAACCCTGATATTCTATATCGGTGCAGAGGGTTTGTCTTTGTGATCAAGTCGTCATGACAGGTGTTAGTTTCAATTATAACAACCAATTCAAACTAAAAGAGAACTCTTGAAATGTGTAGATTTTGATTGCTTGTACTTCTCGCAAACGCACCTAAACCTCTTAAGGGCAATTAAATTTGTTCAAATGGGAACATGGCTTACATTTAAATACCTAAAGCTTTTTGCTTGTATATCAATCCAACCTTACCAATTTCACTTGATATAGCTATGTGCTATTTATTAATGTTATTTTAAAACAAACAATATTCTTCTGCGGAGAAATTATTGCTTGTATCTTACTATCATTACTTGCATACTAGCATTATTTTGTGTCTGGTCTGATGGAATCAATCTTTGATTGTAATTGTAATTGGATGTTTAACATACCTCCAAATCGGGTAAAAGGGTAATCCAGTTACCGAATAAGAAAAGATGAAAAGTTAAAAATATAGGGCACACGTGTCTTGACACTCGTTTTGCCACTTTATATAAATAATAAATTAGGCATATCCAAACCGCATGAATCATTGTTTTTGTTTTTATCAAATAACAATACCCAACCGTTTGCATGACGCGTTTTGGTTGCTATACTCTTGCGTTGGGAAGCTTAATAGGAATGAATTTTGCACTTACAATTTTTTTCCTATCTCATTGAAACTCGAACTCAAGCTGCTATGACATTTATGGCTTCCATCGCCTACACTATGTCTAGCGCTTTAGACAACTCGGTTTCCTTGTCTAGATTAAATATAGCTTTTGGTTACCTGGTGATGTCTTTCTACGACAGAGTTTTAGAGCGCAGTACAGTGATACAATTTCCAGACAAATTCATCCTAGTTTTTACTATATTGCAAAGCATCTGGTATTTCTACTAAATAAGGCCACATCAAATCAAGATGTATACATAAGTTCCATATATTTGAAAACTATATAATATATATCCACATTAGATTAATAATTTATTGTAGAGTAACGTTATATTCCACGTTAAACGTAACGGAGGGTTTACGTGCAATATTATATAAATAACACATAACAGAGAGGGTGTGTTAAGGAGATTTGCTCCACACCCTCTCTTATGTGTTATTTATTTTGTTATATTGAATGATGAAAAAAATCGATTATTTTAAATTGTTTTAAATATTCTTTATTTTTTTAACATTTTTATAACCATATTTACAAGACAATGTCTATCGTTGAGTAAAGCACAACGATATTATGCGTAAAGCGCACTAATATTTAGCGGGATTCTACACGCGAGGGTGTAGCAGTTAGTTGTTACATGCTGCCATGAGTTAAACAAAAATGTCATATTTCTTTAAGTCAATGAATGTCCGTATTAGCCTAGAAATTTTCATAAAGTATAATAACCTGGAATATTGCGCAGACGATATTGCACTTACTGTCGCCATTATTGGATATCTTCCAACTGTCGTGACTACAAATCCGTTCCTATACCGATTGTGACTAACATCTATTTTGGTTATACACCGGCTTTGTCTACTGAGCAACACGACGGGTGCCACTTGTTGAGCAGGGGTTGCTTAACCTTCCGGAGCACCTGAACTCATCATGGTTTTTGTTATGTGTTCTATATTGGTCTTTCGTTTCATTTTTGTGGGCAATGGTCGTGTCTGTTTTCTCACTTAACGATTTCTGTCTACCCCTGAGAAACTTTGAATTCCTTTCATGAACTCCTGGTAAACAGGGAGTAGGATCAGTTAAAATATTCATTTGGTTTTTCTCTTTTGTAGCACTGACTTCTCTTTCGAACGCTGGCAATCACTCTTGGCTATTTTTTTTATTCTTGTGTTAAGAGTTTCGAGGGTAGGTGTTCATTATTTTAGCACAGACGTGTGGCTGGAAAAGTCGGACCCGTACAAATTCATATACTCGATGCTTCAAATCCCAACCTATATCAGATCAGCAACTTATATTCCCACCTAAATCTAGACACAAGATCTCATGGAAATCACTATAATGTAAGACTGAAAACCAAATAGATCATGTGTTCGTTTCCAAACAACATAGAACATCAGTGTCAATTAGAGGTGCATATGCAAGTAGTGACCATGAACCCATTCGCAGTACGATCGTAAGAAAAACGTCGATGGAAGTATGAAGTTACAACTGTTAGTAATAAGAAAAACAACTGACAAAGAGTAGATTTGAGCTACTCAAAAAAAAACTTAAGAAGTAAATACGGCAAAAGTATAAAGAGGTTAAATACAAAATGAGGAGTGATGAAATCAAGTGGACAGAAAACCTCAGAGCTTGATAAGAGGCACATGAAAATAGTATATGAAATAACAAGAGTAACGAGAGAATAGGTATCACAACAACTATTAAGGATAAAGATGGTTAAGACTTTGAACAGCTAAGAAGAAAGAAAGTAAAGGTGGAAAGAACACTGATGAAATACTGAATAGTCCACAACTTGAGAATCATTTAGTAAATGTAATTGAAAAAGAAAGGAGTGAAATTTAAGAGTTTTATATTGGTTTGATTAACAAAGATGAAATCACCAAGGCAATGAAAAAATAAAGACCGGAAAATCAAGAGTAATCGATGGTGTAACAGCAGAAATATTGAAAGAAG
>JAULBM010286646.1:0-16132 GCA_032357055.1 Geukensia granosissima | reverse complement strand
AGAGTGTTTATAAGGTTGTAATTGCACTGTTTATGCAAGATTATCTGTCTCGTATAGAAAAGTTACTGACATTTAGATAGCATGAAATGAGGATCGTTAAGAGAGTGGTAGAGCACTTACAGAAAATTCATTAATTTATAGGATTTTACTACTATACCAGGTTTACATGGTATATATCTATACTTATCTTCTAATGTATTTTGTCAATTCGATAATTTGATTAGAACGATGAAATGCACGTTGAGGTATATAATTTGTTTTGCATTAGATCAAGAATCGATATACTTTAGACGAAATGACCTTGCAGAATACGCAAAATAACTTCACATGGAATCATTTCTAGAAAATGTGTTCACGACGGGGTAGCTACACACATGCATATTGGTGTAGATAAAAACAGCCCTTATATACGGTAAAGACACCACACACAAGTGTGCTATTCTGTAAGAGCCACATATGACCATTCTTGGTAGCAATTGGCTCAGTAGCTTCCCGTTAAGTCCCATGTTAAACTATGTTCAGGTATGTGGCCAGAATGTTATGTTATGATAACATAAACCATCTTCGAATCATTCTACATTGTACCAAGTCGTGCAAGTTTCACCAAAGTTTCCTTAAACCACATTTTTGGTCCAAGAATTTGTGGTCAATATCATTTGTATTGAAAATTGTCGATAAAAAAAGAAAATCCAACAGTGCTCGAATGGTATTAAATTGCCTTAAATGTGAAAATTACCGCCTGGGTAGTGTAATGGTTATCCTGTTCGCCTCGATTGTGGAAGATCGTGGGTTCGATCCCCGGACTCGTCACACTCAGAGATTTAATTGATATTTGATGATTCTTCGCTAAGTATACAGCATTAGGGGTTAGAGCAATGAATAGTCGTCCCGGGGTCAGAATAATGTGTCTGGCTAAAGTGCCATATCTTAAAGCGGACTGTTGATTTTGTGAGCAAAGTACATATATTTAAAAGAAAGAACTGGCACGATACACACCTGTACAAATAACTGTGATAAGCACTTTTTGGATTTTGATTCATCAAACACGCCAGGGGAAAACGATACATTATAAATGAAATTCTAGTTGCATCCATGGACCAAATAAAATATACTGTTCATGACGTAAAAGACGCCGATTAACAAAATATAATTATATGAAGAAGGATTTAATAAAATATCAGTGAGATCTATCCAACGTTACAGTACCCGACAATATACAACTCAAACACGGGGAAGCTTTTTACGAACTCTACACAGCACAAAGAGAAAAATTCCGGCGTATGGCGCATGCATCCCTCAGTGCATACGTTTTTTAAGCGCGTGTCCAATAGAACGATTTCCTCGACAGAGCTGGTTCATTGACAAAGAAACTGCAGAGACAGGGAGCTGCTGCCCCTCGGTTGAAATAATCACTCCAGAAATTTTACGGTCGACACCACAATCTTGTCGGCCGATATGGAATATCCGTTTCACAGATGAAGACAGATCTGCAGAGTTCACAAAAAAAGGCTGCCCACTCTCTCTCTCTGAAGGTGGTAATCCTATTTAACCTTCCCCTTTACCATAATATGACTAATACCTGATTTGAAAATGGACAATAAAACAGGTGACCTTAAAGAGGCAGGAACTGCTTACCCTTCTGGATCATTTGAGTTCATCCCAAGTTTGTGGTGGGTTCATAGTTGTATGTTTGTTATTAGTTTTATATGTACACTGTGTTTCATGTCTTGTTCATGTCCTCGGAATTGTCGTGTCTGTTGACTTTCGTTTTTTGTCGCTTCCAATATTTGAAAGAAAGAATAAGGAATATATTCCTTTTCAGCTTGTTTAGAATTATACAGAATATGGTATCGGAAAATTCAGTAGTCACTTGTTAGACATTAATTTGACGTATCGATCTAGTCAGTAGTCACTTGTTAGCCAATTAATTTGACGGGTCCATCCAGTCAGTAGTCACTTGTTAGCCAATTAATTTGACGTGTCCATCCATTCACATAGTCACTTGTTAGCCAATTAGTTTGACGTGTCTATCCAGTCAGTAGTCACTTGTAAGCCAATTAATTTGATGTGTCCATCCAGTCAGAAGTCTCTTGTAAGCCAATAAATTTGACGTGTCCATCCAGTCAGTAGTCTCTTGTTAGCCAATTAATTTGACGTGTCCATCCAGTCAGTAGTCACTTGTTAGCCACTTAATTTGACGTGTCCATCAAGTCAGTAGTCACTTGTTAGCCGATTAATTTGACGTGTCCATCCGTTCAGTAGTCACTTGTTAGCCGATTAATTTGACGTGTCTATCAGGTCAGTAGTCACTTGTTAGCCAATTAATTTGACGTGTCCATCCAGTCAGTAGTCACTTGTTAGACAATTAATTTGACGTGTCCATCCAGTCAGTAGTCACTTGTTAGACAATTAATTTGGAAGACTAAATGTAGGGTGTACGCGGGATTTAATACTAAATAAGTATTTTGTTTAAAAATAGTTTAGACATATTGAATTGACTTTAAACGTAAAAAATGTACAAATCATTTTCGAATATTTCCTTCCAACGACCGATCAGACCATTGGATCGTATGCAGATAACACAGAAAACCCCATTTTTTCTATTACAGAACCTAATATAAATATGACATGCATAATGCAACACTAATTAGAAGTGATGTGACACGTCTTGATCATATCATATTATATATAGCGAACTGTTTATATAAGAAAGTTTATTTATAAATACATATCTAGTACAGGGAATTGCATCATGTATAAACACAAGATTATTCGTTTATAATATAATTTGTACATCTTTGTTCATTTTCTGGCGACTGTCGACTTATCCCCTAGCTGGTTTCGTTCGCTTCCTCTCGTCATATGAATTTTCCTACACACGTTTGTTAAAATTTACCATTCCAAAGATATTTATTGCTTTAATAAGAAATTAAAACATAGAGTACTTTCGTTATCCAAAGCCGTATCAACAACTTTGCATCTTGAAAGCTGTTGGACGTTCAACAGACTTAAATAATTTACCCTGTTGGACTAAGCTCATATCTGAAATCTTTTACCCCGTTGGAACAAGCTCGAATCATATATTTTCTATATCTATTATCCATCTATTTTCTATATCTATTATCCATAAAACTGTTAAAATGTATTATATGCAAACAAAGTTTATGGTTTAAATAGTACTTTTGTCGGAATGCTTAGGTTTAGATTCTAAGAGATCTTAAACTTCATATCGTGCATCTGTTGTGCAAGATTTGAATTGATTCTTTATATTTTCGACTAAATTTGCATAAAATTGAAAAAAAAAGATAAAAAGTAAACATCTACAAAGATCTACAATCCATCAAGTAAATTAACAAGAACTATTGATATACTTACCCCCTGGATCGACGTTCTTTAGTAACATTCCTTCCAAAAATGTTGCTTGTGATGCGTTATATTTGGCAGCTTGCTTCCAATCCTTCGTCATTGCTTCTTCGCCAGAATAAAATTTAAATTTAGCCTGAACATTGAAACTTAACGGCAATGACATCGTGTGCATTTTGCTCAAACTCGTCCACAAACTTTCTCACATCTCTATTCCAGAAAATTTTACTAAAGCCAGGAGAAATATAAAGTATCGGTGACCATCTCTATAACATCCATACTTGAAAGCCAGTTCTCATGAGACTTTGTCGATAATGAAATTTCCTCTACTTTCTGATTACTGTACAGCGACACTTTCTATACAGGGGAGAAGCCATTGCTACCAAATCAATCGAAAAGATACATCCCAAATCAAAAATCAATAGCTAAGACATAAAAGTGTACATTGTCTTTTGTTATTATTCCATCTGTGCACTTTTTATTAGCTTCTATTTATCATACGTTAATGATTATCTGTAGTGTAGTTATATCACATCCATTACTGCTGCCACCAATCGTTACTCCACGTCAATTGATACCATTCTCTACTTACTTGTGATTTTAGTAGGACATTACTTATTTTATATAAAAACTAATGATTTAAATAACAAATCTATATATACTATTGAACTGTAAGGATAAATATTTGAGAACATGAATTAAAAGGCCTTGTGATATTTACATTACGGAAAACAACTGAAAAATCATTCATTATTCTTCAAAGTTTGAAAAGAAAGTCTGAATGTATTTCTGCTGATGAATATACATTATTGTGAACAAACAAAAGGAATTCCCGACCTTTGTTACCCCGTGGTTCGTGGTTCAGATGTTCTAGCAGAATTGCATATTAGTTTCGTCTGTGAAGTGAGCATTGCAAACTAAATTTCTTTATTAATATCCAGGCAGCGCGGCCAGCTCCGTTTTAAAAATAAGATTCGCTCACTGAACAATGAACGATTTGGTGATTATCTTGCCCTCATCTACCCAAACAAACTTGAACTTGTTCAGACACTTTGGAAAGCCGTTGTGGAATTTATTTCTCTATTTATTGATATAAATAAATCGCACGAATCATTGATATCCATAAATGATTTATGATATCAATAAATGGAAACGATTTATGAATATCAATAAATGATAAGACAAACAAAAAGACAAACACAATACACAAAAACCTTCAATGTAAACTGGAGTAACATGCGCCCAATGGTTGTTGGGCAAGGACTTAAACTGGAGTAACACGTGCCCGATGGTTGTTGGGCAAGGACTTAAACTGGAGTAACACGTGCCCGATCGTTGATGGGCAAGGACTTTAACTGGAGTAACACGTGCCCGATCGTTGATGGGCAAGGACTTTAACTGGAGTAACACGTTCCCGATCGTTGTTGGGCAGGGATTTCTTTTTTCGGTAAGAGTCATCGTAGTATATTTTGGGTTGCCGAATGAACGCCTGAATATCTATTCTAGATTCAGTATAAACAAGACAAGCAAGTGTTACACCACCAGCATATTAACCCCAAGTTCTCACAGAATTGGTTAAATTTTCATGAACAGAAAAACAGAAAATATCCAGTTAAATTACTGGAGAAACACCAGTGTCATGTATCGCTAAAAAGTATGAACATATACATCAGACGACAGTCGACAGCCAAACAAATTTTCAGTGCATTAAAATTAAATGGACAGCAAAGAGTCAAGTCAATAAAAAAATAGAAACTATAACAGTTGCTTTTATCTAAAATTAGGAAAGAACGGCGAAAAAGTAACGTTATTAAGCAGAAATTATCTGTCTGTTAGTAAATCAGTCATTATACACACATCAACAAAGCAATAAAAATACGTCAATCTTTTGGCAAAGGTTATTACACAAAATAAACCCTGCGTCACAGCCTTGGTCTTCAACATTGTTAAACATGTTGGCATTATAGAAGTTTTTACCGCACACAAGGCTGTACTGAATTCTCAAATAAATTTTTCACAATATAATCTATTAATGTCAATTTCAGAATTAATCTGGCTGAATGCTTATTGGTACGAACAACAATGTCTAGTTAAATCGTACATGAATTGTTTTATATAGTGGACAGTAACTCTTATTATATCTATTTGTGTATCAATTATATCTTAATGTTGTATAATAATTGTACATAGTATTAAGGACGCAACCAGTGTTACCCTGACATTGGTTGCCCCCGTTGTAAAGGGGTAGTATCCAAATAATATATATATATATAATCGTATGAAAATAATAATATGGGTTAAATGTCAGAGACTCAATCCACACAAGATAAACAGTGATCCCTGTGTAAATGTGAAGTTTTTTAAGCAAATAGGTTTTCAATTTTGTTTTCAGTGTCACCATGTACATGTAATATCAAAGTATTGAAATAAAGAATGAATATCACTATACCAGCTCTTTTTTGTGTCTCGTTTAGAGATTTAGAGAGGGAGAAAGCCTGTTGTAATAAAACGTCTTCTGTTTTATATAAACGAATATAGTATTTGAACATATTAAGTAAAATTTCAAGAAATAAGGGATATCTTCCTAATTCTCCCATCACAGCAATATTAGTTGCCCTTCTTGGTACACCTAAAATAAATTTACAAAAGCTTATGTGTGCTTTTTCAACAACCAAATTTTCGCAAAGTTTTTTAAAATAGCGATCCCCCTGGGCATTCAATTTATTACTATTAAGCTCTGCCCATATTTCGCAGCCATACAGTAGAACTGGTTTAACTGTATGGTCAAACACATGTAGTAAAGTTTTGATTTTAGGCAGTTGTCCTGAGAAACATTTTTTAAATTTAAATAAGGCCTTGAGACCTTTGTTATAAAGTTCCTGTTTGGCATCGGTGAAGTTGCCATTAATATTAAATTTAACACCAAGGTAAGAGTAAGTTTTTTCATTATCTAGGGGAACATTATTTAAATAAAATTGTTTCGGTATGAGCTTCCCAGTATTGTTAAAAATCAAGGTTTTAGTCTTTTTAATATTGACTTCTAATCCCCAATTGTTACAATAAACCTGAAGTTTATTAAGTGATTCCTGTAATCCTTCTGCAGATTCGGACAACAATATAAGATCATCAGCATACATAAGACAGTTGAGTGTCTTGGTTCCAAGTGAAACAGGACAACAATCAGTATCAAAAGTATCAGGAATATCGTTAACAAAAATATTATATAGAAGGGGGCTTAAGTTATCCCCCTGCCTAACTCCTATAAAAGAGGAGAAGTTATCAGTTAAATGACACGAGTCAACTTTAACCGATAACTGGGTTTTACTATACATATTCTTGATAAGGTTGTAAAAAAGGTCACTAACACCAAGTTTTCTAAGTTTATAAAATAAGCCTTCATGCCAAACTTTATCAAAGGCTTTTTTAAAGTCAATGAAGCATGAATACAAACGTTTTGATCCTGACTGGGTATATTTCTCAATAAGGCATTTTAGTACAAACATATGGTCTGATGTACGTTTTCCTTTACAAAAACCAATCTGCTCTGGGCAAATAAAATTCCTTTTGACACAGAAATTTTCTAGTCTCTTATTGAGTATTTTTGTGAAAACTTTACTGAGACAGCTATTAACTGTAAGTCCTCGATAGTTGTTTGGATCATCTTTTGAACCGTTCTTGAAAATAGGTATAATATAACCTTCAGCCCAAAGTTTAGGATAATTTCCTAGGGATAAAATCAAGTTAAAAGCCTTTTTAAGAGATTTTATTAAAAAAGATTGACTAGCTTTAATCATTTCATTAATAATACTGTCAGGGCCACATGCTTTTTTATTTTTTAGACTGTGGATAGCATCTACTATTTCCTTTTCTGTAATAGCAAAGTCTAATTCTGTAAAAACTTTTTCTTTTTCCATATCATGTAATAGTTCTAGAATATTATGACAGGGAGTTACAGGTTTCTTATTAAGGTTTTTAAAATATTCAGCCCACTCTGTACCAGTTAGACTAGAAGTACTCTTTTTACATTCAGAATTATTTAAGGATTCTAACAAGGACCAGTAATATGTAGGATTTTTTTCTCTTAAATTATCTAGCTGATCAATCAGATTAGCTCGAAACTGTCTCTGTTTAAGTTTGCGGGCTTTTCTATAAAGTTTAAGACTGCTAAAAAAAGACGATCTAATTTGGGGGTCTTTATTATATTTTTTGAAAAGTTTTTCCTTCTGGTATAAATTTCTTTTCATAGATACAAGGGAGAGGTCAAACCATTTTGGCATTTTCTTTTTCCTTTGTTTATTTTTCATATTATGAACTTTTTTCTTAACTGACAAATTGGCTGCTTCATAAATAATACTATTAAGGTCCTTTAACATATCATCTGTATTGATATTGTATTTTGTATTATTAAAACAATTGATTTTTTCTTGTATCAATGATGAAGCTAATGCATCCTGAAATTTTTCAGTTGAATTTTCATCCCAAACATATTGATCAGGGAGGGTATTTACATCTTTTAAAGAAATATCAAATTTACAATTCACTTTTAGCATAATGGATATTTGGCAGTGATCTGAAAGATCAGCCATAAAGTCATGTACATTGAAAAATAATACACTGTTCAATAAACTTTCAGATGCTAAAAAATAATCTACAACACTACTACCCAATGTTGAATGGTATGTAAGCTGGCCCATAAAATCGCCAGATGTTCTGCCATTTAAAATACGAATACCCATCTCTATACACATATCATTCAAAATTTTTCCTCTCGGGGATACAATATCATCCTGACTGTGACGTACAGTTACATCTATATCAGGGTTGTAATTATCGAAAAGGGATATATGGTTGTCTAAATTTTCATTTTGGATAAAATCAAATTTGGCAGAGCCAGTTCTTGCATTTAAATCACCACCGATTAAAATTTTACCAATTTTTGAATATTTTGCAATATCATTTCCAATATAATCAAATATATCATATGTCAAAGATTGAGAATATGAGGAGTTAGCTGGTGGATTATAAACGAAACATATATAAATGTCTTCACTCAAACCAAAGAATTTTTTACAAAGCTTTAGCCATATATAGTCTGATGTTTTATGTTCAAGAAATTTTATGCCCAATTTTAAAGTTGCCCTGACATACACTGAGATACCACCTGACCGTTTTCTACAACGAGTAGACAAAGGGCGAATTAAATGTACAGCTTTAAATTCTTGTAATTCTAATGCATCATCAAGTGAACAATGTGTTTCTTGTAGACAAAATATATCTTTCTTAACCAATTCATTGAGAAATTGTTGGTCACTGTACTTGTTGTATCCCTTATGCTTAAAACCATTAACATTCCAACATGCAATATGTAAAGTATTTTTAATTAACATTTGAAGTAATAATATTTGTAAGAAAAAGGTTTAAAAGACAAAAACAGACAAACCTAGTTTTGCGTAATACAAGTTTTCATGCCCATATCTTACTAACATGTACATTTTGAAGTACTGAACAAGTGAAGGGGGAGTAACTCTGATTCAAACTCAAACAATTATGTTATAATGTATAATGACACACACAAAATTGAAAAAGTAAAAAGTAAAATTGTTACCCTTTAATGCTTAAAGCGGAAATTTTTTTTTTTTTTTCTTTTCCTATGCATTATATTTTTACACACTTTTTAAGTTGCATATCAAATAGACTGTCAAGTGTTTTTGATTGACTAATCATATCAAAGCAAAATTTATATTACTTTTCAGGCTAAATGGAATAAAAAATTAAATAAATAAAAAAATTAAAAAAATGAAAAACATATTTACTTCACTAACTACCTTAGTTTATATAAATAAAGTAAATAATAATATAATAACAGTACAAGTACATGTAATATTTAAAAAAAAACAATAGAGAATGGGACATCAATTGTCAAAGTTTGTCAAGTATAAAATATGCCAGTATAAAATTATTTGTTAATAGAGACTGGATTAAAGGCCATAAGAGCCCCTGTGATCAATTAAGATTACTGATAATAGTACACTTAATGCCCTTTTAGCGGGGGAAAATTTGACATGTAGCTCATTATGCCTGGGTTAAAACCGGGGAACATGGGGTACATGAATGGCATTTGGGGAGGGCAGTTTAACTTTTGATTACCTGAATATTCAGTGTTCTGATAAGGCAGTTTTGATTTATGTTGACCTGTACCAAACTTAATATTTTGTCCAAAGCCAGTTTTTGAGTTTGCCTTCTTTTGTGTTTGCTGGTGTTGTTTATTTTCACCCTGTAGACCAAGAGTTTTTCTCAAGTGGAATTTCATGTTGGATACAAACACATTCATTCCCTGCTTGTTTAAATGAAGGCCATCTTTTGCTAAAAACTTTCTAACTGGAATACCACTACTGCCTAAATAGTGATTGTCACAAAGTGTTACATTCATTGAATTTAAAAAAGTATATTGTAATAGTACATTGCATCTCATTATTTTATCATTTAGTGATTTGTCTTTAAGACTAGCAAAAGGCAATGAAAGGACAACTTTTGCAAAACAACAATGACTGGCTATTATGTCAATTAAAGCAGAACAAAATTTGACACATTCTTCTGGTGAGTTATTTCGCAAGTCGGCAGTAAAGAAATGAACGAACACACATTCATAATCGTCGTCGCATTGTTGGATTTTCTCTGTAGCTTCTTGAAATGTTGAGGTTGTAACCTTTTGAACTTCACAATCATTCAGAAAGTTATTAGACTTAATGTATTTGACGTGTGAGTTTCCTACAATGAGAATTTTCCTGCTCGGTGTCGATTTTGACTGCACTGCCTCCTCTGTAGTGTGATGTTCTTCAGAGTGTTCATCCTGGTCGGAGAGGGTGTCATAACGATTGGAAGTGTCACAATTTATTCTAGACTTTGGCGAGATATCAAGTGTCTGTTTATTTTGGGATCTGATTCTGGTTTCACGAATATTCTCTCTGGGTGGATTTCGGATTGCAATTGAATCTAGGGACTGAGCAAGTTTATCTAAATTACTGGTTACTGAGTCGTTGACTTCAGAGTTTTTGCTTAAAATCCTGCAAGTAGTTTCAAGATTGTGGTTAATTTGACGGTTTTGATCCCTTAGTTCATTAAACGAATTTGAAACTTTGTCGTTTTGCTCATTTAACTGTGCCTGTAGCTTGTCAAGGTTATTCGAGGTAACCTCACTGATCTTTGAAATTTTATCTAGTTTGTTATTAAGTTGATGTAAATCATCTTTAAGTTTTGTATTTTCTGAGCTTTCAGAGTTTGTCAGTTTATCAATTTTCTCACATAAATTTTGAATTTCATTTCTACCATCCAGCTCTTTTTTCAGAACATTAATAAGGTCATCCTGATTTGTTGAATGTATTTTAGTAATAGCCGAAACTACACTTTGTTCGATCCTCGTAACAATTTGGAGTGTTTCTGAGGTTGAGTGTTGATTAATTGACGGAGGGATATCTTTTCCCCATTTCTGTTTAAAAGGTAAAGGGACATCTGCACAATTTTCACATGTATATTTCCTGGAAGTTTTTATAAGAATATACAGTTGATAAGGCGGTAAATTTGTACATTCGAAATGTGTCCTATTCTGACATTTACTACATTCCATCATATGATCATTCTGGGGTTTTGAGCATGACTGTGTACATTCAGATTTTATTTTGGCTTTTGTGGAACTCTTTTTGTCACTGATTTGTTGTTTTGGTTCATCAGATACCTGTACTTCTGGGACATTGTTGTCAATGTTTTCAGATACAATTTGCTTTAAATTAGTTAAATCCTCACCATCTGAGTGGGATTGTTGGGTGTCAATAGGCGATTTGTTTTCTTCATCAAATTGGGATAATGTTTGTAGGACTGATTCAGTGAGGGAAGTATCACAGCAAGCTATGGTGCATTTGTGTTCATTTGGGCACACGTGTCCGAAGTCAGTGGGACTTTTCGTTACAGAAGTGTCATCGTACACTGGGATATTAGTACAAGATGAGTAAGTGTTACCAGCTATAAAAAAGAGGATCGCTTCATCAATGGTTTTGAATCCTTTATATACGGCATGACGAAATCGGTGGACGTTAATCTCACATTTGGACCATTCAGTGTAGATTCCGTTTCTCACGCCACGAGCAACACTATAAAAGTTCTTTCTGGACATTGTTCATTTATAAATGGCACTGAATATGTATAAATTGTTCAGTTATTGGCTTATTTAGACATCACCAGGGTCGGTTATTGTCTTTTTTACCTTTCAGTAAAAATAATGCGCCATGTTTGTAAAGGGACGCAACTCAATTATACTTTGGCAATATTCCTTTTAGAGGTATCCGTCCAGCGAGGAGAACAAATGACCTGTGAAAAGGTATATACAATGTATATAAATGCTAAGCAGCATTTTCATACGACCGCAAAAATTTGGCGTTTTTGTTATGGTATCACACCAGTGGTGTCGTCGTCGGCGTCTGTAGACAGCTAGGTTTATACGATAACTTAAGTTTTAGTGAACAAATTCTTCTGATATTTTGTGACATTTATGTATGATACTAAGTAAAGGTTGGTATTGAGTTAGGGGTTCCAACTGCTACGGTTAATAGGGGTTGGTCCAAACCTTTTTTTTTATTTTTCAAATATTTTTTTTATGTTTTATATCCGATTTTGATGGAATTTCTTGTATTGAACTCCTTGATAAAAATTATACCACATGGGCACCCTCCCGTATTATATTTGGCCGTTTTCGACATAAAAGAGGCCAAAAGGGCAAAAAATGCTATTTTCAAGAGTTCATTAAATTTTCTTTTTTCATCCGAATTTGGAAGATTTTTTTCCATTAGATTTCATGAGAGCGTTCAGTGGTAAACAGCACATTTTTTAACTCTTAGCCACTTTTTTATATCTCTTACTGTTTTAGAGACAAAAAGGGTCAAAAGGGCCAAAAATGTCATTTCTAGAGGTACATAAAATTTTCATTTTTCATCTAATTTTCATGGGATTTTTATCGTTAATTACTTTCAATGTACGCAGTAATTGTTGTTTCAGTGGATTTTTTACATTTTACCGTTTTCGAGATAAAAGGTATCGAAAGGGCCAAAACACCATTTTTAGGGGGACTTTAATTTCTCGTATTTCATCCATTTTTTTTTTCATTAAATTCCTTTCAGTTAGAGCACTCAGAATTGTTGTAGCCAGTTTTCTCTATTTCTATTGTTTTCAGGATAGAAGAGACCCGAAATAGCACAAAACGCCATTATCATTTGTACGTTAATTTTTTTATTTTCATTCAATTGGAATGATGTGACATTAATTTACATTTTATATAACCATGACTGTGTCAAACATTTTACTACGTCAAACACATTATTGTGGCAAGCATATATAAATTTATAGTGGTCTGTTTTTTACATGATGCGGTCGTATCAGGCTGCGCTTACAGTAAGAAAATGTACAATGTAATTATGTCTGTATACAACACAACTTCAGCATATCTTATTTACCGCTATTAATTTCAAATTTGTAAAACACATAAGAATTAGCTTACCTAGCTGTTAGACCATATGACCTTTTCGGTGTAATGTTCATTTTATCTCATAAACCATATTAATCCAGAGTGGTAACAAACTTGTGCAAAACTATTTCAAACATCAATGAATATTTGAAATGCAGGACTGACATCGTACATGGTTTTAAATCCATACAAATATAAAAAGGGGGTATGGTGTTAATATTCATGACACAAAAATATCATATGTACAATTATATTCCAAGCAAAGAAACAGCGCTTTGATTGCTGTTCTTCAACTAAAAGTCACAGCGAGGCCTTCAACGGGGAGTATAAACTTGCACCTCACTGTAAGTTCAATACGGCCCTCAGCACCGGTTTTAGCGGAATTCTGCTTAGAGGATTTCTTTTTTTAATAATTTGTAGAGAATCCTGAACCTTTAGAAATACCAGAATAAAATTAAGTCACCTAAGGTGAGTATGAAAAGCATGGAATTAGAAAATTCTAAGCTAGCCAGAAGATTATCATAACTTAAAACTAGGATGGATGTCTTTGAGAGACAACTCTCTGAGATTATTTAACAAGCAGAAATAAGTATAAGGAATTTGAAGATACCAAAGTGGTAGACATAAATCGTTGAGTCGGAAGACAGGCAAGGCCTTGGCCAACAAAACGAAACGAGAGACAAACACAAAACACACAACACTACACTGAAAACTAAAGCTGGAGTCACACGAACACTACAAAAACCAGGGTGAGTTCAGGTGCTCCGAAAGGGTAAGCAACACCTGATCTACATGTACTAGTGGCACCCGTCGTTTTACTCAGTAGTCAAAGCCTGTGTATAGTTACAATCGATGTTAGTCACAACCGGTATAGGAACGGATTTGTAGAGTATTATTGAACTGAAAATAATTGAAAACTGAATATTAGCAAGTTTGGAATTACCGATGAAAAATTTCTGAACATTTACCTGCAATTCATAGAACTGATGTACTGAATTTGTCCATAGACTCTTTATTTTTGCAAATAATATTTTCCATCTCCTGTAGAAAAGGTAGCGTCTATATTGTCCGTCATTTCAGAGTGAAGTACAATTCCAATAGAAGCCTTTAAAGCAAAATTTACCGGATGATAAACCAATAGAAATCACTCGTCTTGAATGCTTAAGAGGAATGCAGAGCAAAAATTCAGACAAATTTTTGGATACATTAAAAGAATTTTAAGCAGACATAAATGATTTGTGCTCGAAAAAAATATGGGAATGACAAAAATATAGGACACAAATTTCTCTGTAATATAAAAATACCATGTTTGATAGAGCATGTACAGTAGTTTCAATCATTACTAGCAGAATACAGACCTAACATTTTAAGTTAGATGATGAATGTTTGGCAGATGTTATCCGACGAGAAGAAAAAAATGTTGCTTCTTGTACGAATATTTTTTTTTTGTTCGTTACAGTTAACGGTACATTTTGCGGATTGCCCGTAGAAGCATTGCTAAATTTTGAACACTTAAGATAACCCTGTACCTCTTTCATTAGATGAGGAAACTGAGTCAGCTTTGAAGAGCAATGAGTCTGGGACAATTCGCTTGTTAAAGACAGTCAATTTAGCATTTAGAAGAGATGTTGAATGACAAAACACGAGAACAGTATATAATTCAATGTAGGAGAAGGACTATGAAAACTCCCATGCCCGTATGAAAGGCATTGGACAAGAAAGAACAGGAGCTTGCAGAAAAATAAACGTTTGTTAACGAAAAAGGAATGATTCACAAATAACTTTCTGTATTTTGAATAATGGCAATCCAAAGATGGTGTAAAGTTTCATTTGGATTAATTCCTACTTCTTCTGAGAAGAAAAAAATCTTTGAAAACCAACTTAATTTAAGAGAAAATACAGAAAACCAGTGATAAAGCGTTTTTTGTTTTTTTTTTTTCTTCTTTTTTAACGGATAAGAAGGCAAAAACTGTTCGTGAACTCACAAATCAGATAGTTACACTTATCAAAGAATCAAACGAAATCGAAACTTTTGAAACAACACAGATTTCTAGAAGACTTCTATTAATAGGGAAACACGTTAAACATACATTTATGTAAGGAGTTTATTCAGAAAGAGTGGTATCTGTTGTACCCGGTTTTCTCAAATGGTTCAATATAAAATAGACAATTACCCTGCAATTTACGTTTACCCCCTGCTAGAAGACTACAATAAAGGCAATCCTATTATAATATTAGGACGGTGTGAAGCTGTTCAAAGGCTTGTTTTTAACTCAAGTTCAATGGTTTGTATTAGTTTGAAGTCGTGCAAAATCCCCAAGTATTGTTTTCCATTTTCTTTTATATAAACAGAATGTACTTATTGTGAATTAAATGAACATTTTGTCTTTGTCAAAACTAATGAAACCGTCATTTATTTTTATGATAAAAAACACTGCTTACCTATTTATTGAATCTAAAGGAAGTCTAAATATAAATCAGTGTCTTCCAAAATTCACTTTAATTTAGAATATTTTTTTTTATTTTTGAAGCCAGAGTAATTTTCCATTATGGAGAAGTCTTTCATAAAAAAGTGTCTTGAATATAAAGGATGCAGCCTAGAGGAAATTGCTGATTATATCTCTTCAGAATCAATAACTTATTGAGTTACCACGATTTTCACAGGTCTTAGAAATATTCATTCACCTAAAGTCTGTAAGTTTTGTCTTTTTAACACTTATTTCCAAATTGGTTCAAAAATCAATTTCTTTATAGACTCCTTGATAATAATCAGCATTGAAAATATCTGTGAATTAGAATGAAAGGTTTTTTTCTGATATTTATGTGTATTTGTCCTTGTTCAAAGCTTGTACATGTATTTCTTTTTTCATCTTATTTGAAAACAAAAATAATGATCCATTTCTGATTTTGAGTTTAAAACCATATTTGGTATATCACATAAAGTGATAATAAAAAGGGCTACTGCACATATTTGCAAGAATGAAAATCGGCCGCTTAAGAATCACTTTTGTTAGATTTACTCTTGCAAGAAACTTGGACTAAGAGAATAATTATCTGACTATGATCACTGTCAATCAGGCAATCTCCATTCATTTGTATAAGTTTATATTTTGTGTTTGACATATCAAGAAACCCGTATGTTATGTATTAAATAAATACACATGAGTATATTTTTATAAGGAATAATAAGTGAAGCGGAGCTTCACTTTAATGGTATATCGGGTGGAATATCAATGCGTTCTCCTAACATTTTCAATG